>JBBPKC010000235.1:0-33193 GCA_038089055.1 Tylopilus aff. balloui
GTCATAGGAATTTACTAATGTCAGTCCGGGCAAAGTGAACAAGAGAGAAAAGCGGAAAAGAGTCCGGAGTTACGCCGGAGTATGTCCGGAGTGTCCGGAATTGGGCTTTGAGGCCCGGATATGACAGTCCACCTCTACTCATGCTGCTCTGGTATTCTTCATCCACAAGAAGGATGGTTCACTTCACCTTTGTGTAGATTTCCACAGACTTAACAAGATCATAAAGAAGGACCACTATCCACTCCCCCACATCTCTGATCTTCTAGATACTCCAAGCCATGCTCAGATTTACACCAAGCTCAATCTCAAGCATGTCTACCATCTAGTCTGCATTGCTATTGAAGATGAGTGAAAGACATCTTTCTGGATGCGCTACAAATTGTTTGAATGGCTTGTCATGCTACTTGGTCTCACCAATGCCCCTACAGCTTTCCAGCAGTTCATCAACTCCATTTTTGCAGATCTTCTCAATGTCTCCATCATTGTCTATCTGGACAATATTCTCATTTTCTCTAAAGACCTTGCAAAGCATGAAGAGCATGTCTAGGAAGTACTCCAGTGTCTTCGAAAACATAGACTTTATGCCAAAGCTGAGAAATGCAAATTTCACACCAACTCCATTAAGTATTTTAAATATTGACTCTTTTTGAGTAGACTTTCCATGTCCCCAGAAAAGGTGAAGGCCATCATTGATTGGCCCAAACCCCAGAAGGTCTGAGATATATAGTCTTTTCTTGGATTCACTAATTTCTACTAGAGATTACTTGCAACTAAACTAGATCATGCTTTAGAGCTCATTGCGGACTTCCATCTCTAGTACCCAGAGAAGCCCAGACCTCACTTCACTTGACCCGTCAAAATGGTTAACATCTGCAAAACTATCTACTACATGTCCTTGTTCTTGCCCTCTTCATTCTCTTCTCCTTCTCCATCCTCCATCATTATCTACTCTAACTCTACCCATCCAGCTTCCCTCTCCTTTGTCACCAATACCTCTACCTCCACCACTCTGATCTCATTGTCTTCGTCTTCCTCCCCATTTTCCTTGTCTTCCTTGCATTCATTGTTCAGGTAGACCTTGCTTGTCTTAAGATCCACTAGCTGGGACACTGTTAAGACTGAATGGACGGACTCCTGTACAACTCTGGAACTCCAGAGTTGAGGTGAATGGGGCGTTGGCTTCACCTTATGTGGTGCGCCCTTGCAATGGAATCATGCCCCAGGATTTCGGGCAGAGGGTCGGAGGTCGGAGGTTGGCAGACCGGAGGTCAGAGGGCCGGAGGTCAGAAGGTCAGAGATCAGAGGGTCGGAGGTCAAAGAGAGGATGTCAAGCCCTTAGAAGGGGTCACAGGGAGAGGATCAGGAGTTGGTCGTCAATGTTGATATTCGAACTAAGGTCTACAGGCAGTAAACTACAGAGTTTATATACGGAGGGAAAACTGGATGACTAAGTCCGGAGTCAGAATGAAGTATGTACCGGAAGTGTCAAGTGTTGGCTCTACTAAGTCGGAGCCTCAGGATCATGCTTCGAGTGAGCAATGACATTGGAGTAGTTCTAGTACCGAAGGATAAAGCACATGTAGTTCGAAAGAATGGGAACAGAGGCAAATGAGAAACAAAAGTCATAGGAATTTACTAATGTCAGTTCGGGCAAAGTAAACAAGAGAGCAAAGCGGAAAAGAGTCCAGAGTTATGCCAGAGTATGTCCGGAGTGTCTGGAATTGGGCTTTAAGGCCCGGATATGATAGACACTATGATTGTGAGATGATCAAGTTATCCCTTGATTGCATCCCAGTGATCCTGGATTGCCACCATGATGATCTGGGCACACTCCGCCATCTCCAATACCCTCTCTGTTGTGTTCTTTTCAGATCTTATTTTCTTCTAAGGCTACTTTGTCACCTTCTTTGTCTGCCACTTCTGCTTTCTTTTTGGCTCTGTTTTTTCCTGCACAGGCTGTTCATACCATGCCTTTACATTGTAGCACTTCATGCATGATGTTGACTTTTCTAAACCAAGAGTGTAGTCCAGCCCCTGGTCCTCATATCTTCAACATATCAGTATTAGCTTTGCATATCCCTTTCTTTTACTGGAGCCTTGCTCCCTTGCTACCTGCTTTGCCTGTAGTCTGTTAGCCTTGTCTGTTTATGCTGTGGCAAACTTATCCTCCTCCAGATCACCACCTTTATCTTTACATATTATCACTTAGCCTTCTACTCAGCCCTCCTCTAGGCTTTCTTTTCTGCCCTCCTTTGCTTCTTCTTCTTTCACGTTTTCATCCAATGCCTCCACTCTGCCATCTTTGCATTCCATAGCCTATTGTCTTCCTCAACATACTCCGCCAGGCACTCATCATCTCACTCCTTAATATCTGTGTACTCAGACATGGTGATACCATACTAAGAGGTCAGTAGTAGAATACCCAGACTTTATACCTTGTAGAAGATTTCTGCACTCTGCTCCATTTTTTTCAACTCTGTCAATCAATGGTATCACATGAACCTCAAGAGCCTTCAAGAGTTCAGGCCTAAGAGGGGGATACTATCATATCTGGGCCTTAAAGCTCAATTCTAGACACTTTAGATATACTCCAGCATAACTCTTGACTCTTTTCTGCATTTTTCTCTTGTTCACTTTGCCCAGACTAACATTAGTAAATTCCTATGATTCCCATTTCTCATTTGCCTCTGTTCCCATTCTTCTAGACTACTCATATTTCCTTATGCTTTATTCTTCAGTATTAACATAACTCTGATGTTATTGCTCACTCAGAGCATGATCCTGAGGCTCTGACTCAGTAGAGCCAACACTTGACACTTCTAGTACATACTTCATTCTAACTCCAGACTTAGTCATCTGGTTTTTCCTTCGTATATAAACTCTGTAGTTCACTACCTATAGATCTCAGTTTGAATATCAAATATTGACATAGACAACCAACTCCTGATGCTCTCCCTATGACCTCTGCTAAGGGCTTGATGTCCTCTCTCTCCCCTTCAACCCTCCGACCACCAACCTTCTGACCTCTAGCCCTCTGACCTCTAGTCCTTTAACCTCTGATCTTCAATCCCTGTTTGAAATCCTGGGGCAAGATTCCTTTGCAATGGTGCATCATACAAGATAAAGCCAATGCCCCATTTGCCTCAACTCTAGAGTTCTGGAGTTGTGCAGGAGTCCATCCATTTAGTCCTAACAATGTGTCAGGTTAGTTTCAGGCTCCCAAGTATTTTCTACAGAAGGATAGCCTTTCTACTCAGTCAAGTACTATCAATGTGTGGTAGTACTGTAGTGGGCAATGATTCTTTTTATCCCATATTTTTAATTTGCTCTGGAAGTGGTCTAAGGTAGTGTCATATCCCAGGCTTCAAAAGCCAACTCCAGATCTTCTGGACGAACACTGGTATAACTCTGGACTACTTTCTGTCTTCCACTCCATTCATTTCTTCTGAACTTACATTAGTAAATTTCTCTGACTTTCATCTTCCATTTGCCTTCATTCCCATTCTTCTGGACTACTTATATTTCCTTATGCTTTATCCTTCAGTATTAGAACTACTCCAATGTCATTGCTCACTCAAAGCATGATCCTGAGGCTCTGACTCAGTAGAGCCAACACTTGACACTTCTAGTACTTACTTTAGTCCAACTCCGAAGTTAGTCATCTAGCTCTTCCCTCATATAAAGCTCTATAGTTTACTGCCTGTAGACCTCAGTTCAAATATCAACATTGATGACCAACTCCTGATCCTCTCCCTGTGACCCCTTCTAAGGGCTTGATGTCCTCTCTTTGACCTCCAACTCTCTGACCTCTAACCTTCTAACCTCCAGCTTTCTAACCTCTGGCTCTCTGACCTCTGGCCCTCTGACCTCTAGCTCTCTGACCTCTGACCTCTAACTCTTTTGCCTGAAATCCTAGGGCATGATTCCATGCAAGGGCACATCACACAAGGTAAAGCCAATGCCCTGCTTGCCTCAACTCTAGAGTTCCAGAGTTGTGCAGGAGTTTGTCTGTTCAGTCTTATCAGGTAGTTGGGGCCATGAATAGCAGTTTCTCCATAGGGGATGAGTAAAGACACATGGAAAATGTTGTGAATTTTCCAAGTTGAAGGGAGCCAGAGTTTATAGACTATGGGACTGAGTATGATGGTGATAGGAAATGGTTTATATTATTTTGGAAGAAACATGAGGGCACTGGACTTGAGGTAGAGATGTTTCCCTTTGAGCCACATCTTATTTCCAATGGTCCATGGTCTGAAGCATGATCTGATGTGTTGTTTCATAAGGAGTTGGGTGGATTCATGTGCTATGGCAGCTTCTTTTTGAGCTTTGTCAAGGAAAGATAGGCAAATGTTGAGAGCTGGTATAACTGTGTTTGGGTAAAGAGGTAGGTATGCTCTGGGTTTGTATTCTAAAATCAATGAGTATGGTAACCTCTGAGTGATAGAGTGGATGGTAGCATTATGGTGAAATTTTGCTAGGGGGAGTAGTTTTAGTCAATCTGTGGGATAATCAGCACAGAATATCTGCAGGTAGATTTTCAATTCTTGATTAACTCTTTCCATTTCTCCATTGGTTTGTGAGTGATATGCAGATAATAGACAGAGATTATATTGGAGGAGATGTGTTAGTTCCTGGATAAAGATGGATGTGAACTGAGGTTCCTGATTAGATATACATGTATTGTGGAGACCATATCTTGGGAAGATGTGTTGTAGAAATAGATTAGCTATCTTTACTGTGGAAACCAATTTAGAGCATGGGATAAGAATTATCCCCTTTATAAGACCATGGTCGACCATGACTAAGATGAAGTCTAAGGTAGATATGAGAGGGAGACCAGTGATCAAATTGATGGAGATTTGTTAAAGTGGCCAGGTGGCAGATAAGAGGAGAGGTTAAAGGGAGGGAAGAGTAAAATGGGTATTAGAGTTTGTTTGTTGGCAAATAGCACAACCAAGGATATATTTGTGAATGAAGGAGAAAAGGTCTGGCCACTAGTAGTCTTTTTTGAGAGAGGCCTTGGTGTGAAAAAAACCCATGTAACCCTTAGCAAGAGAGTAGTGAAGGGAGGAGATGAGGTTGTGGCAGGTGTTGAGGGAAATATAGAGGCAATTTTTGAAAAAGAGACAGCTAGAGTTGAAATGCTAGAGGATCTAGAGAAGAGAGAGGTGTTATGTGTAAGATTAGCAAGTGCTTTGAGAACAAGTGGATTAGACTAGAAGAAGATGTAAATTTTGTCAATGAGGGCGAGGTCAAGGGCTATGATGATTTGAGGTTCAAGGAGAATAGAAGCATTAGTGTTGTCCAAAAAGGTATCAATATCATGACAGCAAAAAAGAGTATCAGTGAGAGCTATATGAAAACCCAGTGTTACCTTCCAGAGGAGGTCAAAATCCTGGAGAAAGAGACTCCATCTAGCTTGGCAACAAGAGAGTTTCTGTGGATCTTTGAGGAACGAAAGATTTTTGTGGTCAGTGACAATGGTAATGAAATGGGGAATTCCTTGAAGGAGGTGTTTCCATTCTTTGAGTATGAGAATGACTACAAGAAGTTCCCTATCATAGATGTTGTAGTTTTGTTGGGCAAGAAGGAAGGTTTTGAAGAAGTAGGCACAGGGGTGGAGATCTCCATTGGTGTCTTCTTGTTGAAGGACAGCTCCTGCTATGATAAGAAAGGCATTGGTTATAAAGGTAAAGAGTTTGCTAGAATTAGGGAGTTGAAGTATAGAGATGGAGAGAAAATGTTGTTTGAGCTGGTCAAAGGCATGTTGATGAGTGGGGGTCCAGCATCTTTTGCTGTTAAAAGAGTAAATGGGGCAATGAGATCAGAGAAATTGGGAATGAATTTGCAGTAAAAATTGCAGAATTCAATAAAAGAGTAGACTTCTTTTACCAAATGAGGGGAAGTCTAGTCATGGATGGCCTTTAGTTTGTGAGGATCCATTTGGATGAGTCCTTGACTGATGATGAGGCTGAGGAATTTGATATGTAAGATATTGAAGGTATATTATGCCAATTTGAGAAAGAAACCTAGTTTGTAGAATTGTTGAAGGACTCATATGATGTGCTCATGATGGATGGAGAGATCAGTAGAGTGTATGCCACAGTTGTCCATGTATACTTCCAACCATCTTTCCATGATCATATCAGTGAAAGAGTAATTCATAAATGCTTGAAAAGTCAAGGAAGTGTTGTAGAAGCTGAAGAACATGATGGTGGGTTCAAAAAGGCCAAGTGAAGTGATGAAGGCAGCTTTCCATTGATTCTCAGGTCAGAGATGGATATTGTTGTAGTCCCATTGAACATTGAATTTTGTAAAGATAGTCGATTTTTGCATGTTTTGGACTAGGGTATTAACTAGAGAAAGAGGGTAAGCATTGAAAATAGTAAAGGAGTTAAGATATTGATAGTCTTGGCATGGGCAAAGAGAACTATCTTTCTTTGGGACAAAAAAGAATGAAGAAGCTTATGGTGAAGTGAATGGGATAATACAGCCAGTCCAAAGATATTCTATAATAAAGTCTTTAAGAGCATCCTGTTCTTTGGGATTTAGTGAATAAATCTTGGCCACCTTGGGAATGAAGTCTTTGCAAAGCTGAATGGCATGATTAAAGGGTCAATGTGGGGGTAACTTGTTATGGGTTTTTTCTTTGAAAATGTCCTGAAACTCTTGGCACTATAAGAATAGTAGGGTTAGGGCTTTGGTTTCACTCTAAGCAATCTGTGTAGAGATGGTCAGTTTGTTTATTTCAAGGGGTGAATATCAGCAATGTCAGGGGATGGAAGAAACCACTGCTCTAATTGATATGAGATGGTTTCAACTGAGTCAAGAGAAAGATCATTGGGGAGAGCAAGGGTATGTTGGACTTAATCAATATGAGGGTTGTATTTTGCAAGCCATGGGATTCCTAGAATGATGTGAGGGTGTCCTAGGTTAGCCACATATAGTTTCTCAGTCAGGGTGAGGTCTTGAAATTCCAGGTTTAGTCAAGTTTGCCATTTAATAGTTCTCTTGCAGTTGGTGGTACTATCTGCATTAATGGCAATGATAGGATAGGGAAGATAGTGCAACAGAGGATGAAAGTGATGCATAAGTGACTTGTCAATGAAATTTCCTATGGCTCCACTGTCAATAAGGATGTAGATTTTGACGCCTTGGTTCTTGTGTCTAATGGTGATCAGAAACTAGAAAGTGTGTGTATTTTTCAGTCCAAGTAGTATGGTGTTTACATGAAGAGATAACATTAGAACATCCCTCTCTTTTAAAAATTCTGAGTAAATGGCTCCATTGGTTGATTGCCCTATTGTTCTTCAAGCCCTTTGAAACACATCTTAAGTATGTCCAGAACAGCAGTCTAGGAGTTTCCTTTGGCTTCCAGTTGGGCTATGTAACATTGCAGGGCTGATAGGGACAAAGATGGGGTTTTGGGGGGAATAGGGGGTGAGAGAATGGTGGTAATGGCTTGGGTCTTGATTGATGAGCAAAACATGAAGCCCTTGTACTCTTTGGCACTATGGCCAGCATGTTGGTATCTAAAACAAAGATCTTTGGTGAGACACCTGGCTTGTTCTTTTGGGATGAGTTTTTTCAGGGTAATGAAATCAACATCCATTGTGTTGGGATCTCTGGTAGAGGTAGCAAAGCAGTATTAAGGTCCAGTTATTTAAGTGACATAAGGGGTTTTTTGCTCTTGGATTCCTATTCCTTGGAGTTTGTGCATGTAAAATACCTTGGCTTGGGTAATCATGTCAGTGACTATGATGGGGACAGTGCTACACTCGAGATTGTGGCCAAGAGGGTTCTTCCAACATGGGGTACTCATGTAAAGGCGCTGTCTTAGTTACGTTGAAATGGAACAAGGGATGATCAACTAAGTGGTGGGCTTATTGATAGAGCCAAAGGTGAATGACCTTAGTGAGACTGAGAGTGATGAGAAGCTATGTATATTGGCATAGATGAAATGTAAGAAAAACATAGGACTTGATGTATGGACTTAAATAGCAAGAGAGAAATTGATGGAAGCATATAGAATGTGAAGAAACAAATGGAGGAAATAGGATGACACATCAGATATCAAGTAGTCAAGGAACTTGACTAATACTGTGAGTGAGGTGTACCATGGAGACGAGAGACAAAGTACCAATGAGATCAGTTGAAAGTAAATGAGAGTACAAGCTTGGATAAGGGGAATGCTTGATTCTATAGAGTGTGCATCCACTGCTTGATGGAAAGAGGATCAGAATAAGAATGTGCATCATGAACAAGGACAAGAAAAATGTTATGATATATGCAAAGAACTGTAACAT
Organism: Tylopilus aff. balloui; assembly: GCA_038089055.1. Classification (NCBI taxonomy): domain Eukaryota; kingdom Fungi; phylum Basidiomycota; class Agaricomycetes; order Boletales; family Boletaceae; genus Tylopilus; species Tylopilus aff. balloui. The sequence continues at coordinate 8,307 of JBBPKC010000235.1, forward strand.
TACTCTCTCAATACATTTGAGGCCCTATCTTGAACTCTTTAATCTAGGCCCCCCTCCAGTTGTGTGTGAGCTTCTAGCATAAGGGTTGTATGAGCATGGGGACAGTCATTGGCCAAATGTCCAAACTCATCACAAGTTCTGCAATAACAGTGATGGCAGAATCAAGTGGAATGTCCCCAGTGGTAACAAAAATTGCATTGTACTGTGAGGCATTGTGTCCTAGAGCATAGTCATGACATGTGGCACAGTGATATTGGGGACAGTTGATGTGCAAGTGCCTAGTAGAATGACACTGATAGCAAACTGTGTCTGGGGTAGCAATGGGATATGTTTGGAAAGTGGCCAAAGGTAGGATGTGGGTGGGTAATGCTAGGATGAGGGGATGGCCTCCTAGTTTATTGTGTAAGGCATTGTGAGAGATAATGTAAAGGGGATTGTGAGGGTTTCAGACATTGATAGGTGAGGCAATGCTGACAGGGAGTGTGGGAACTGGAAGCAGAATGGGCTCAATGACCATGGAGGAGAGGGGTTGGGTTCACTGAGATATTCGAGCTGCTGTAGTTCATGGAGGGTTCGAAACAAGGGCCTGAAATAGGGAAGGAGAGCAGTCAACTTCAAATTTTGAACATAGTAAGCAAAACCTTGGTTATGAAGAATATCCAGAAGCCTAGTCATGGTGGTGTAAATAGAAGAAAGAAGAATGGTAAGTTCAATAGGTCGATCACATAGGCAAGTGGTCATCAGTGTGACTGTAGCTAGCCTGGATTGAAGGTAACAGGAAATTAAATCAGGGCACAAGATATCCCCCTCATACTCCATGGCATGCTTGATCATATGAAGTAGGTCTGGGGATAGAAGGATATAACTATGAAGTAATTGTCTATGTTCTACTAGTAAAGTAGAAGCATCAATGGAATGGGTAGTGGTATGAAACATATGTGACATTGAAGAGTAATCCATTCTCACAAAGGTAAGGGATGTTACACATGAGACTATGGTCAAAGGGGTTCTTCCAATGTAGGGCACTCACAAAGAGGTGCCATCTTAGTTACATTGAAGTGGGACAATGGGATGATCAACCAAGTGATGAGCTTGTTGATAGGGTCAAAGGCAAGTAACCTTAGTGGGACTGAAAGTGACAAGTGGTTATGTGTATTCGCATAGATGAAATATGAGAAAGCTACAAGGCATGGCATATAGACTTAAATAGCAAGCAAGGAACTAATGGAAGCATGTGAAACAAGAAAGAACAAATGGAGGGAATAGGGCAATGCTTTAGATATCAAGAAGTCAATGGGTATGACTAATACTGCAGGTGAGGTACATCATGGAGATAAGAGATGAAGTACCAAATGGGATCAGTTGAAACTAAGCAAGGAGACAAGCCTGAATAAAGAGAATGCTTAATCCTATAAGGTAAGCATCCACTGCTTAGTGGAAAGAGAATTGCTGTAAGAGCATATGTTATGAAATAGAATAAGAAAAATGTTGTGATAGACAAGAAGAACTGTAATGGGGAATGATGCTGGGGTCAATGGGTTGGATGGTTGTTGAGACATGGTTTTGGAGTTTGATAGCAGAGTGGCAATGAAAGGAGCTAAGTGACTCAGGAGGGGAGGGAGTATGTTGGATTTTCTTGGCTTTAAGGTGAATGAAGAGATAGAGAAGGGTGAGAAGGATGCAGGTGGTGATGGAGTATATGAGAGCAGTGATTAGAAAGGGGAGTATAACAACTGGTGGATCTAAAGATGGCAAATGCATTTATAAGTGGATAGGATTTGCTTGGCATGTCTAAGGTTAGGTTCTGGTTCCCAGGTATTTTTGGAAGAAGGATACCCTTTTCATGCAATCAGGTACTGCTGTCAAGTAGCAGTTCCCCAGTGTGTGATTATTTTTTCAACTTCATACTCTTCTTCATTGTTTATTTGGTTGGGAGGTGATTTGAGATGGTTGGGGCCATGGACAGTTATTTCTCTATAGGGAGTGAGTAAAGATACATGGAATATGTTGTGGATTTTCCAGGTAGGGGGGAGATGAAGTTTGTACACAGTGGGGCTAAGGACAGTGATGATGGTAAAAGGTCCATATCTTTTGGGAGTCAGTTTGGGTGAGGTAGATTTTAGCTGTAAGTGCTTGGCTTCAAGCCAGACTTGGTTGCTGATGGTCCAGGATTTGAAACCTGATGAGATTCATTGTTTCATTAGTAGTTATACTGATTGATGAGTGGCAAGGGCTTCTTTCCAAGCTTCTTCTAGTTGTGATAGACACACATTGAGGGCGGGTAGGAAGGTGTTAGGGTGTAGCAGGGGGTAGGCTCTAGGTTCATATCCTAAAATTAACAAGTAAGGGGATACATGAGTGATTGAGTGAACTGTGGAGTTATGGTGAAACTCAGCAAGTGAGAGTAGTCTTCACCATTTTGTGGGGTTGTCAGTACAAAATATTCCTCTAGTTCCTGATTAACCCTTTCTGTTTCTTCATTGGTTTGGGAATGGTAGGCTGATGATAAATGAAGATTATATTGGAGAAGTCATGCCAGTTCCCTGGCAAAGGTAGATGCGAATTGAGGTTCTCAATCAGATATGCAGGTGTCATGGAGACCATATCTAGGGAAGACATGCTGTAAAAATAGTTCTGCTACATCTGCTGCAGAGACTGATTTGGAACAAGGGATGAAAATTACTCTCTTCATAAGGCCATGGTCAACCATGACCAACAAAGTCTAAACCCATGATGAGGGAAAGGCTAGAAATAAGGTTGAGGGAGATTTGCTAGAAGGGTCAGGTGGCAGAGGAGGCAAGGGAACAAAGGGGAAGAATGGTGGAGTGTGTGTTAGGTTTAGATTGCTGGCAGGTGACATAGCCAAGAATGAATTTATGAGTAAATGTGGTGAGTCCCAGCCACCAATAGTCTTTTTCCAAAGAGGATTTGGTGTGGAAGTAACCCATGTGGCCCTCCATGGGTAAATAGTGAAGGGAGAAGACAAGGATATAATGGGCTTCAGGGAGAATGTAGAGATGGTGTTTGAAGAATAGGCAGCCAAAGTCATAATGCCAGTCCTGGAGAGAGGAGCAGGGGAATAAGGGGGTATTGGAGTTAAGAGATGAGATGGCCTTGAGAATGAGTGGGTCAGAGGCAGAAGACAAGCGAATCTTATCAGCTAGGGCAAGGTCAAGGGCATTAATAATCTGTGGTTCAAAAAGAATGGACAAGTCAGTGTTGTCAGAAGAGGTGTCAATGTTATGACAATGAGAAAGAGTGTCAGCTGGGGCTATTTGTGATCCTGGGGTTACCTTCCATAGGAATTTGAAGTTCTATAAAAAAAGACTCCAACATGCTTGGCACCAGGAGAGTTTGTGAGGATCTTTGATGAATGAGAGATTCTTATGGTTAGTAACAATGGTAATAGGGTGTAGGATGCCCTGAAGTAAATGTTTCCATTCTTCCAATGCAAGGATCACGGCTAGTAATTCTTGGTCATAGATATCATAGTTTTGTTGAGTAGGGAGAAGGGTTTTGGAGAAATAGGCACAAGGGTGGAGGTTACCATTGATGTCGGTTTGTTAAAGTACTGCTCCTGCTGCAACAAGAGAGGCATTGATTATAAGAGTGAAGGGTTTTGATGGGTCCAGCAGTTAAAGGATTGGGGCAGCAATGAACTGTAGCTTAAGAGTATCAAAGGCATGTTGGTGGGTAGGGAGCCAGGACCACAGAGTATTCTTGGTGATAAGTGACATCAGTGAGGTAACCAAATTGGAAAAGTTAGAGATAAACTTTCAATAGAAATTATAGTAATTGATGAAGAAGCATGCTCCCTTTACTGTGTGAGGGGATTTCCAGTCATGAATGGCCTTGAGTTTGGCAGGGTCCATTTGAGCAGTTCCCTGGCCAACTATCAGGTCAAGAAATTCGATCTGGGGGATATCAAAGGAACACTTGGGAAGTTTTAGGGAAAGGCCAAGTTCTCTAAACCTTTGAAGAACTCAGAGCATTCAATCATGGTGAGTGGTAATGTTGGTGAAATGAATTCTGCAGTTGTCCATGTATATTTCCAACCATTCTTCAGCTATCATGTTAGCAAAGGACTGGTTCATAAATGCTTGAAACATGGAGGGAGCATTGCAGAAACTGAAAAACATGACTGTGGGTTTGAAAAGGCCAAGGGGTGTGATGAAGGCAGCTTTTCACTGATTTTCGGGTCATAGGCGAATGTTGTTATTCCCCCATCTAACATCGAACTTGGTGAAGATGGTAGATTTCTGCATGTTTTCAATGAGAGTATTGACTAGAGAAAGAGGGTAGACATTGCGAATGGTAAATGAGTTGAGGTAGTGGTAGTCTTAGCATGGGTGTAGTGACCCATCTTTTTTGGGGACAAAGAAGAATGGAGAAGCTTGGGAGGAAATGGAGAGGACAATGTGTCTGGTCCATAGATATTCAGTTATGAATTTCTATAAGGCTTCTCTTTCCTTTGGGTTAAGGAAGTAGACCTTGGCAACCTTGGGAACAAAGTTGTCCTGAAGTTCTATGGTATGGTTGAAGGGTTGGTGCAAGGGTAATCAATCATATGTCTTTTTCTCAAATATGTCCTGGAAATCTTGGCACCAAGATGGCAGAGTGGTTGTGGGTTTGATTTCTTTCTGAGCAATCTTGGTAGAGATAGTTAGTTTGTTTACTTTGAGAGTGTCATACATCGATTCTTTCTCTGGGTCTAGTTTTTGGGGTAATCATTTGATTAGGCATTGGGCAATAGTTTTGATGGGATTAACTAGGAGGGTGTCATGAAGGGTAAGGGTATGTCGAGTCCAGTCGATATGGGGATTGTGCTTGTTGAGCCAAGGAATGCCAAGAATGATATGAGATCATTCTAGATTGGTTACATAGAGTCCTTCAGTCAGAGTATAGTTTTCGAACTCCAATTGGAGTTTAGTTTGCCATTTGATGGTCCCTTTACTATTCGTGGTGCTGTCAGCATTGATGGCTGTGATGGGCCAGGGAAGGTAATGCAGTGGGGGGCAGAGATGGTGTATAAGGAACTTGTCAATGAAGTTTCTGGTAGTGCTGCTGTTGACGAGGACAGTGGTTTCAATAGTTTTGTCTTGGTGTCTGATTGTAATGGAAAATTAGAGTATCCATGTATTTGTCAGACCTAAGAGTACTGTGTTTACATGGAGAGATGACATCAATGTAGCCCTCCTTTCTAAAAATCTGATGAGAATTGTTCAGTGTGTTTGTCCTCTGGTATCCTCTCAAATCCTTTGAAGCACATTTTGAGAACATCAAGAATGGCCATCTGGGAGTTTCCCTTGGTCTCCAGTGCAGTCACATAATGTTAAAGTTCTGTAGAGGAGGCAGTGGAGGATTTGGGAGGGATAGAGGGTGTGGTGGTCATGATGGTCTGGATCTTGATCAAGGGTTGTGGAGTTGTATCTTTACATTCTTTAGCACTGTGCCCAGGTCAGCGGCATCTAAAACAAAGGCCCTTGGCAATACATTCTGCCTGCTCTTTTAGGGTGAGTTTTTTCAAGAAAACTATGTTGATATCTATGGCTTTGGGATCTTTGGCTGTGGTAGTGATAGCACGATGTTGCAAGCTGGCAGTCTAGGTGATATAGAGTGCTTCTTAATCTAAGATTCCTAGTCATTATACCTTGTGAGTGTGGAAAGCCTTTGCTCTACTAATCATTTCTGCTATGGTAGTGGGAATGGCAGGCATGGAGAGAAGGTTAGTAACTAGGTGATCATCCGGTCCTTGTAGAAACTTGTCAATGAGAACTTTCTCATTTGTAACTCCAGCTATGGCCATGAGGTTTTTGAACTCGATGATGAAGGGTTGAAACCCATTAGGTTTTTGCTTATTCTTGTGAACTTTGATTGCCTAATGTAGTTGTCTGAGTTTGGTATATGCATTGGCTATTGATCATAGGAGTAGAAGGTCTTGGAAAAATCATCCATGACCTTGGCAATGGTCTGCTCAGCAGCAGGACACTGGGGGTTGAGTACCTTGCAGTATCAAGATTTGGCAAAGGCCCTGGGTTGAAGGCCTTCCATGTGTCCCAGAAAGGCAGTGACTTTCTTGTCCTCCATGTCATATATATTGGAGTTTACCTTGAAGTGGATTTCCATGATGAGGTGCCATTGGTTAGTAAACTTTACACTTCCCTTGAAGGAGAGGGAAAGAGTTGCTCTAAGTTCAGTGGGTTTCAAGGCAGTGTTGTCATGGGGATCAATGAGGTTGTTGGGACAATAGGGACTAATGTTCCTGCCAGGATGATGGCTAAATGTCTTCTGGACAGTATTGGGGAGTTTAATACATAGAGGTTGGACCACAGATTTGTTATCTGGGAGTTCACTGAGGGGGTGCTGGGTACTGTGGGTGCTTTGTTGTCAATGTCAATGGGCAATGGGGTTCTAGGGGTGATGAACGACATGTTGTTGTGATGGAATTCTCCTACTCCATGATAGAAGAGAGAGAAAGTACATTTTATCTTTTGTTATGCTCAAGGTTATGGCCAAGAGGGTTCTTCCAATGTGGGGCACTTATGTAGAGATACCGTCTTAGTTACATTGAAGTGGGACAAGGGATGATCAACTAAGTGGTGGGCTTATTGATAGAGCCAAAGATAAATAACCTTAGCAGGACTAAGGGTGACAAGAAGCTACATATATTTGTGTAGATGAAATGTAAGGAAAACATAGGACTTGATGTATGGACTTAAATAGCAAGAGAGAAATCAATGGAAGCATATAGAACATGAAGGAACAAATGGAGGAAATAGGATGACACATCAGATATCAAGTAGTCAAGGAACTTGACTAATACTGTGAGTGAGGTGCACCATGGAGATGAGAGATGAAGTATCAATGAGATCAGTTGGAAGTAAATGAGGGTACAAGCTTGGATAAGGGGAATGCTTGATCCTATAGAGTAAGTATCCACTGCTTGATGGAAAGAGGATCGGAATGAGAATGTGCATTATGAATGAGGATAAGAAAAATGTTGTGGTATATGCAGAGAACTGTAATAGATAGTAGGCATGGACAGAAGATTGATAACAAGATGGTCATCAAGTCCCTGAAGGAATTTGTTGATGAGGACCTTTTCATCAGTAACATTGGCAATGGCCATTAGATTTTTGAGCTCTGTGATGAAAAGTTGAAATCTATTAGATTTCTTGGGATTTTTGTAAACTTTGATCACTTGGTATAAGTGTCTGAGTTTGGCATACACATTGGCCTGCCGGTCATAGGGGTAAAAGATCTTGGAAAAGTCATCCATGACCTTCACCATAGTGTAGTCAGCTGGTGAGCATTTGGGGTCTAGTATCTTGCAGTACCAGGATTCTGCAAAGGCTTCTAGTTAGAGGCCCTCCATGCAATCTAAAAAGGCAGCTACCTTCTTGTCATCTGTGTCATATATCTCAGTATTTACCTTGAAGTAAATTTCCATAGCTAGCTGCCATTGGTTAGTAAATTCCACACTTCCCTTGAAAGGAGAGAAGAAAGTTACTTGGAGTTCAGTGGATTTGGATACTAGGATTGTCATGGTGATCTATGAGAGCTGTGGAACTAGGGGGACTGATGTTCCTATGGGAGTGACTACTAGACATCTTCTAGGGAGTACTAGGGAGTTTTGTGCATAGAGGTTGGCCCATGGACTCATTGACTATGTGGCTGTTTAGGGGGTGCTAGGTGTGATGGGTACTTTGTCATCAGTGTCAATAGATAAGAGAGTTCTGGGCATTGTGAATGATGTGGTAATTATAATAGGTATCTTCTACTTCACAATAGAAAAGAGAATTAGTATGTTTCATCTTTTGTTACACATGAGGACTAGATTCTGAGGGTACTTCTTAAGTGAGGCACTCATGAAGAGGTACCATCTTAGTTACTCAAGTAGACTAGGATTTTGAGGATCAAGACACAATTGAGAAAGGTAGTAGTCTTCTGGTGATATTGTAAGGGGGTGGCCTTACAAAGGATAGAGGGAATGAGAAGGCTACATGCATTTGCATAGACAAAACATAAGGAATACACATGGAGATAAGAGATCTTAAATACAATTGGGAGTTCCAAGATTAGCTAATCAAGAGAAATGAATAGAATGAATAGTTAAGGTCACTAAGAAGGAAATGTCAAGCATGCCCTAGATATAAGATGCATTAATAAGTCAATGGTAAGGAACCAAGTAGGGATAGAAAGAAGGCTTGGTCCTACAGAGAAAGTAGTAAAGATTTGACAGAGTATGGGATGACAAGGAAAACATTGGGATGTTTGATGAAAATAAGAAAAAGGCAAGGGTACAAGGAAAAAATCATAATGTTATAGTTCTTTTCCTTCATCATGACCTCTTCCTGATTCTAGTAGAACACTCAGGTGTATTTCCCATTTCTTCCTATCACATCAAATCGCTTCTCCTTCTCATTTCTCCCTTGTCTTTTGCCCTTTCCATATTTCCTTGTTTCTCACTTAGCTTCTCTAGCATATTTCACTCACATATTGATTGACTTCATTAATCTCTTGATACCCAAACTGCCGAGCACCACATTTCCTTCTTGTTATGCCATGTTTGTTGCTTAGTCAGTTATCTCTGGATTATCCTATTTAAACCTGCCCTCATCTATCCTGTAACCCTATGATTTATCTATGCAAAGTCTTCTTGCCATTCCTACTTGAGAGTCTTTCTAATACCTTCAACAAGACCTCATATCTCCGAGAAGAGAATACCCCTTCTTCGTCAATGTCATTGTCCTTTTCCCTTAGTCCTTTTTGAGTAATTAAGACAGCACCTCTTCATGAGTGCCCCACTGAAGTTGAAATCTCAGTCAACCTCAGTTAAGTGTAATAAAAGACGAATTATCTTATTCTCCCTCCTATCACAGTGTAGAAGATACCTATAGTAATCCACCATGTCATTTACTATACCCAAACCCCCTCACCCATTGACACTGACGAGGAAGCCCCCATCGCTCCTAGCAGCCCTTAGCCTACCCCATCGACCAATAGCCCATGAATTAATCTCTATGTATTTAATTCTCTAGTATTGCTTAGGAGACATCTTGCAATCACCCCTGCTGGATCATCTATCCCCATTGTCACACAGCCCCCACCAATCACCATAATGATCCCAACCTCAAAACCCACAGAACTATGAGTGACCCTTCCTTCCTCCTTCAAGAGAAACATAGAGTCTGCCAACCAATGGTGACTGGCCATGGAAATCCACTTCAAAGTAAACCCAGAAATCTATGACACTGATGACAAGAAGGTGACCACCTTCTTAGGTTACATGGAAAGTCTTCAACCCAGAGCCTTCACTGAAACCTGGCATTGCAGAGTACTCGACCCCCTATGTGCCCCTGCTGACTACACCATTGAGAAGGTAATGGAGGACTTCTTCAAGATCTTCTACCTCTATGACCAACAAGCCAAAGCCTATTCCAAACTAGGATGACTCTGACAAGCAATCAAACTTCACAAAGATCCCTGGAAGCCAGATGGTTTCCAACCCTTCATTACTGAGTTTGAAATCTAATGGCCATCACAGATGTCAAGGATGAGAAGATCCTCATCGATAAGTTCTTGAGAGGACTTGATGACCACCTGGTCATCAACATTCTGTTCATGCCCACCATCCCTATCACCATCACAGAAATGATTACCAGAGCAAAAGCCTTCCATACTCATAAACTCCAGGGAATGGGGATCATGGAATCAGAAATCCCCTATGTTACTTAGGCCACTGGATTTAGATCTTGCCCTTCCAGCACCACCAAAAACCTAAATGCTATAAAGGTGGACTTGATTGTTCTAAAGAAACTCAACCCCAAGGAACAAGCCAAATGCATGGCCAAGGGACTTTGCTTTGGATGCAGATGCACAGGCCACAGTGCCAAGGATTGCAAGAGTTCTTTTGCATGCCCACAGACCAAGATTCAAGTTCTTGCAACCTTTACCCCCTCTTCTAAATCTTCCATAACCAGCCCTCCTTCTAACCTTCAGCACTACATGGCCTCACTCACTGCCAAGGGAAATTCACAATCCACAATCCTGGATGTTCTCAAGACCTGCTTTGAAGGATTTGAAGAAAAGATCACAACCAAGAAATTGGGAAAGCCTAACCTGGATTTTTAGAAGGGAGGGATGCTACAACATCATCTTTCCATGTAAATATGGTACTACTAGGACTGAGAAACAAACAAGCTCTCCAGTTCCCCCTTTTGGTTCATCACCATAACCAAAGCATTAATACCCAGGTTCTTATCAATAGCAGAGCCACAGATAACTTCATTGACCAATCCCTGATGTGCTACTTCTGCCCCCCTCTTTATCACCTCCCCCAATCCATCCTAGCCATCAATGTGGATGGATCCTCCAACAACAAGGGAACTATTCACTGGGCAACCAAATTCAATCTTAGATTTCAAGATCTGATCCAATGTGAGAAACTCTACATAGCAAACCTTGGTCGCCCACATATCATCCCTGGAACCCCATAGCTCTCTAAATATAATCCTCACATTAACTGGATTTATCATATGCTTACCCTTCCTAATGATCTTCCCCTCGATAACCTTATAATCACCCATTAGCACATTTCCAACTGGTTTATTCCTGAACTACTCACCCTTGAAATAAACAAACTTACAATCTCTATGGACATTGCTCAGAAGACATGGTTGACTGAAACCCTACTCCCAGAATGGTATCAATCTTTCCAAAATGTCTTTGAGGAATAGGCTTATAATCAACTTTCCCCACATCATTCTTTCAACCATGAGATCCAACTTAGGGAAGACTTTGTCCTGAAGATAGCCAAAATCTATTCATTTAACCCTAAGAAACAGATTGCCCTCAAGGAATTTATCAATGAACACCTTATGACCAGATGCATAGTGCCATCAACATCCTCTCAAGCATCCCCCTTTTTCTTTATATCCAAGAAGGACAGATTACTCCATCCCTGCCAAGACTACCACTATCTCAATTCTTTCGCTGTTTGTAACATCTACCCTCTTCCCCTGGTCAATACTCTCATTGAACACATGCAACATTCCACCATCTTCACCAAGCTTGACATTTGATGGGGCTATAATAACATACAGATTAAACCCAGGGACCAGTGGAAGGCAGCATTTATTACCCCACTTGGTCTCTTCAAACCTAAAGTAATACCCCTTCATCATCATCATCATTGTCCTTTGCCCTTAGTCCTTCTTGAGTAATTAAGACAGCACCTTTTCATGAGTATCCCACTCAAGTTGAAACCTTAGTCAACCTTGGTTAAGTGTAACATGTAACATCCCCTGTGAGAGATACATGTATCATGTAGGCCAAATCTAGAGAAGACATAAGTTAAAAAAAGGTTAGCTACTCTATTTGTAGAGAGCATCTTGGTACAAGGAATGAAAATAGCTCTCTTTGTAAGGCTGTGGTCAACCATGACCAACACTGAATCAAGGGATTGTATAGAAGGAAGGCCTAAGATAAAATTAATGGAGATCTACTAAAAGGGACAGGAGGCAGAGGTAGAAATGGAAAGCAGGGAGAAAATGGTGAAATAAGTGTTAACCTTGTTTTGCTGGCAGATAGTGCAGCCCAAGATAAAATTGCAAATGAAGGTAGCAAAACCTGGCTACCAGTGATCCTATTCAACAAGGGATTTAGTATGAAAGATACCTGCATGACCCCTGATAGAAGAGTTGTGAAGAAAGGATACTAGTTGATGATAAGCATCAGGGGAAATGTAAAGACAATTTTTGTAGAAAAGAAGGTGATTATCAAAACATCAATTGGCAGGGAAGGAATGTTTAAAGAGGGGAAGATGGGATTGAAGGCTTTTGAGGGCATGGAAAAATAGGAGATTAGATTAAGAAGAAGTTTTGATTTTTGAGATGAGTATAAGGCCAAATTGATTTATAATGAGAGATTTAGGAAGGATAGCACAATGGGTATGTCATATCCCAGGCTTCAAAAGCCAACTCCAGATCTTCTGGACGAACACCAGTATAACTCCAGACTATTTCCTGTCTTCTGCTTTGTTCATTTCTTCCAGACTGACATTACTAAATTCCTATGACTTCTGTTTCTCATTTGCCTCCATTTCCATTCTTTCAGACTACTCATACTTCCTTATGCTTCATTCTTCAATATTAGAACTACTTCGATGTCATTGCTCACTTAGAGCATGATCCTGAGGCTCCAACTCAGTAAAGCCAACACTTGACACTTCAGATATATACTTCACTCTGATTTCAGACTTATGTTATATCCTAGGCTTCAAAAGCCAACTCTGAACACTTCCAGATGAACACCAGTATAACTCTGGACTATTTCCTGTCTTCCACTCTGTTCATTTTACCCGGACTAACATTAGTAAATTTCTATAACTTCTATTTCTCATTTGCCTCCGTTCTCATTCTTCCAAACTATATATGCTTCATCCTTCAGTATTAGAACTACTCCAATGTCATTTCTCACTCGGAGCATGATCCTGAGGCTCTGACTCAGTAGAGCTAACACTTGACACTTCTGGTATTTACTTTACTCTGACTCCGAAGTTAGTTATCTAGCTCTTCCCCTGTATATAAAGCCCTGTAGTTTACTGCCTGTAGATCTAAGTTCAAATATCAACATAGATGACCAAGTCTATCCTCCCCTCATTCTCCTGTGACCTCCATTGAGGGCTTGATGCTCTCTCTTCTTCCTTTGACCCTCAGACCTCCAACCCTCAGACCTCTGACTCTCAAACCTCTGACCCTCAGACCTCTGACCCTCAGACCTCTGACTCTCAGACCTCTGACCCTCAGACCTCCGACTCTCAGATCTCCAGACCTTAGATCTCCAGACCCTGGACCTCTGACCTCTGACCTTCCGTTCAAAATTCCAGGGCATGATTCCATTACAAGGGCGCATCACATAAGGTAAAGCCAATGCCTCACTCGCCTCAACTCCAGAGTTCTGGAGTTGCACAGGACTTAGTCAGTTCACTTTTAACAACAACTTAGTCATCTGGTTTTCTCTTTGTATATAAACTCTGTGGTTTACTGCCTATAGACCTCAGTTCGAATATCAACATAGATGACTGAGTCTAGCTCCCTCTCATTCTCCTGTGACCTTCATTGAGGGCTTGATACCCTCTTTCCTCTCTATAACCCTCAGACCTCTGGACTCTGGACCTCCAATCTCTAATTCTCCATTCGAAATCCTAGGGCAGATTCCTTTGCAAGGGTGTACCATATAAGATAAAGCCAAAACCCTGTTTATCTCAACTCCAGAGTTCTGGAGTTGCACAGGACTTAGTTAGTCCAGTCTTAATAGTATATTCAAACTTACACTTGCATTAGAATCTCTAACCATGTTAATCTGCATGACATGGTTGTATGCAAGGGCTATCAAAAACCCTCTCAATACCTTAAGCAATAATTGTCATGTCCCTAACCTCATCGAACTGTTTCTTAGCTTCTCCAATTGTCAGCACACTCCATCTGCATCTCAAGTGCACCAGCCTCCATGATTCCCTTTATCTGGAGTGCACATTGAAGAGCTCATGGACATCAGCGACTCTGTCAACCCCCCTAGTTTTCACACTCCTAGTATCCATGTCAATCTAGTAGATCTAGATGGACCTGGAGATAATTCCTCTAGTGACTCTGATCTCTGTCATATCCCAGGCTTCAAAAGCCAACTCTGGACCTTCCGGGCGAATACTGGTATAACTCCGGACTATTTTCTATTTTCCATTTCATTCATTTCTTCTGAACTAACATTAGTAAATTCCTATGACTTCTGTTTCTCATTTGCCTCTGTTCCCATTCTTCCGAACTACATGTGCTTCATCCTTTGGTATTAGAACTACTCCGATGTCATTGCTTACTCAGAGCATGATCCTGAGGCTCTGACTCAGTAGAGCCAACACTTGACACTTCTGGTACATACTTCATTCTGACTCTGGACTTAGTCATCCAGTTTTCCCTCCATATATAAACTCTGTGGTCTACTGCCTGTAGACCTTAGTTTGAATATTGACATAGACGACCGAGTCTATCTTCCTCTCATTCTCCTGTGACCTTCGTTAAGGGCTTGATGCCCTCTTTCCTCTCTCTGACCCTTAGACCTTTGACCCTCAGACCTCCAGACCTCAGACCTTTGGATCTCAGACCTCTAGACCCCGGATCTCTGATCTCTGACCTTTCGTCCAAAATACCAGGGCATGATTCCAGTGCAAGGGCACACCATATAAGGTGAAGCCAATGCCCCACTCGCCTCAACTCCAGAGTTCTGGAGTTGTGCAGGACTTAGTTAGTTCACTCTTAACAACCTCCCAGCAGATGATTTTGACCCCAATTCATTTGACAAAGAAGAATACATCCCACAAGACACACTCGCTAACCTGGCAAGCACTATCTGGGTCCTTGTCTGCTCTTCAAGAAAGAAATCCTCTGAACCCTTGCAATAGACAAAAGTCCAGGAGCTGGACCAGTTTGATGAAACAGATCCTCACAAACTCCAGGTTTTTCTAGTTCAATATGAGCTAAACTTCCAAAACCATTCGAAAGCCTTTGCCTTTGATTATGCCAAGGTCACATTTGCCTAGTCATATCTCAAGGGAATAGTGCTAGAATGGTTTAAACTGGACCTTCTCCAGATGGAAAACCCTATACTCCATTCCCTTTGGATAGACGATTTCAGGGAGTTTGTCCTAGAATTGCAGATTAACTTTGGACCGCATGACCCCATTGGAGATGCAAAGCACCAACTAGACCACTTGACAATGAAGGACAGTCAAAGGATTAATAGATATGTGGTGGAATTTAACAGAATAGCTTCACAAGTCCAGGGCTATGAAAAAGATGCCCTCCAGCACCATTTCTACAACAGCCTTCTGGACCATATCAAAGATGAAATCTCATGAGTCGGCAAACCCCCCACACTCTCTGAACTCTGCCAACTCGCCCATGCCACTGATGTGTACTATTGGGAGCGCAAGTCCAAGGTTAACCACCAGATGAAGCCTCCTCTCAACATCTCCATGACATCTGACAAAACCCATATCTTGTCTGCTGGCTCCTCCAGCTCCTCCAAGGATTTCCAAGGGAAGTCCACCAGCAACTCTGGAGCCTCTGCTTTCCCTAAACTGGACTTGTCGTCCAAGCTTGGGAAGAATAATAAGCTCACTGCAGCTGAACACAAGCACCGCTTCAATGGCAATCTCTGCATGTTCTGTGGCCAAGCAGAACACAAGGCAAAGGAATGCCCAAAGTCTTTCTTCTGCTCAAACAAAGGCCATGCTGCCATGACTGAAATTCCAGAAACTAAACCAGAGGCCTTTACCAAGACAAAAAAATAGTTCATGACCTCCATGACTTTGCATGGACTGGATGTTGTGTTGTCTCTTCCCATGCACCCAAGGAGATCCAGCTCAACATGTCCACTCTCTCAACTCCAAAATCACTCCTACCCTCTGTCTCCCTAGTTTCTTAGAATATTCCTTCTTTCCCCACATTAATAGACTTTGGCTTCTCTGATTCCATCATAGATTTGACATTTGTGAAGAAGAACGAACTTTCAGCCTACTTCATTCCTCTGCTATCCCTCCACTTGTTTGATGGAACCTTGAATTCCTCCATAACTCAAGCCATTGACCTCTTTGTCCATTTTTTGACTGGTGATATCACTCTGATGACATTTTATGTCACTCCACTGGATGGTTCTTGTTCTATTGTTCTAGGACACAACTGGCTCATCTGCTACAATCTGTTGATTGATTGGGTTATGAGCAGTAACTCATTCCAAGCACCCGAGCATCCCATGCTAGCAAACCTGAGCTCAACTTTGTAGCCCTTAGAACTCATTCCTCTGGCTGACTCTAACTCCAATTTACCACATACCTATAACTATAAGGCACCATCTATTGCACTCATTAGTATACCTGCCTTCACATTTGCCTGTCGTCTTGAGAGCTTAGTACAGTTTGCTCTGTCACTCTACTCTCAGGAGAGCAATCTCCACTTTGTTTCCATTGACTCCAATCCAGTCAATCTCTCTGGAGTCCCTCTAAAGTATCACAATTTCACAGATGTATTCAGCAAGGGCAAGGCATCCAAGCTAGCCCTATATCACAAATTCAATCTAAAGATTGAATAGGAAGAAGGAGCATCTCCACCAATAGATACTATCTATTCCCTGTCCATATCCAAACTCAAGTCCCTTTAAGTGTTTTTTGATGAACATCTCTCCATGGAATTCATCCATCTGTTCACCTCTACTCATGCTGCTCTGGTACTCTTCATCCATAAGAAGGACAGTTCACTTAGTCTTTGTGTAGATTTCTGTGGACTTAACAAGATCATGAAAAAGGACTACTATCCCCTCCCCTGCATCTTTGACCTCCTAGACACTCCAAGCCATGCTTAGATTTACACCAAGCTCAATCTCTGGCATGCATACCATCTAGTCTGCATCACTGCCAGAGATGAGTGGAAAACATCCTTCCAGACCCACTATGGATTGTTTGAATGGCTTGTCATGCCATTTGATCTCACCAATGCCCCTATGGCTTTCCAGCAGTTCATCAACTCCTTTTTCACAGATCTTCTTAATATCTTCATCATTGTCTATTTGGACAATATTCTCATCTTCTCCAAAGACCACACAAAGCATGAAGAGCATGTCCAAGAAGTACTCTAGCATCTCCACAAACATGGACTTTATACCCAGCCTGAAAAATGTAAATTCCACACCAATTCCACCAAGTATCTCAGATATTAACTCTCTCTGACTGGATTTTCCATGTCCCTAGAAAAGGTGGAGGCAACTTTGGTCCTCTGGGTCAGTATACTATTTGACATTGAGTCCCTTCACAGAAATATCCTGTCCACACTCCCCTTTGACCCCTTAGCATCTGTTTACATGTCCGACTCCAAATTCCCTGACTCCCACTGAACTATAGACTTCAAAGGCTTCCTCCATCTAGATAATCACATCTACATCCCAGATGTAGATAACCTCCACCTCCAAGTTCTCTGGTTTAAACATGACCACTCGCTTTCCAGACACTTTGGACAAAACTGGATCTTAGAGCTTATTCACCATGAATACACTTGGCCAGGCATCTGGACCTTTGTCAAAGACTATGTTTCCTTGTGTACAGCCTGTGCCCATGCTAAGGTCCCCAGGCATAAGCCCTATGGGTTCCTGAAATGACTCCCCATTCCAAAGAAGCCATGGAATTCAATCTCCATGGACTTCATTGAACAACTCCCTCTGTCCTCTAGACATACTGCCATTCTTGTAGTTATGGACAGATTGTCCAAACAGTGCATTTTCATCCTGACCAACAACAAGGTAACATCTCCAGAGTTAGTAAAACCCTTTCTGCTCCATGTATTCTTCAAACATGGAGTTCCTATGCACATCACCTTTGATCAAGGCTTGGAGTACGTTTCCCACTTTTTCTACTCACTCGGGAAAGCCCTAGATATTTGACTCCACTTTATCTCCAGATACTACCCAAAGGGTGACAGATAAATGAATCAGACCCTGGAATAGTACCTTCAGATTTATTACAACTACCAGCAAGACAACTGATCCGAACTCCTGCCCCTCACAGGGTTTGCTTACAACAATGCCTTGAACGCTACCACCAGAGTCTCCCCATTTTTCACCAACAAAGATTATCATCTGAACATCTCTGTCCATCTGGAATATAACCTCACCTCTACCCGAGCCTAAGAATATGAATACTCTATCAACCTTGACTCCCTTCATAGCCTCCTTCATGATGAAATAGCCCTAGCTCAGCAATGATATCAAGGACCTGCAGACACCAAGCAAACTCTGGCACCAGACTTCAAAGTCAATAGTCAGGTTTTTATCAAGGCAAAATACTTCCACTCCATGCATCCCTCCAAGAAGCTCTCTGAAAAAAATCTAGGTCCTTATGAAATCATAGCTCAAGCCAGCATAGTTTTGTTCACTCTTCAGCTCCTGGAGAACATGAAGTCCATACATCCAGTCTTCCATGTTTCTCAACTAGAACCCACAATCTCTAATACCATTCTGAATTGCATGCAATCACCTCCACCTCCAGTTGAGGTTGATGGCAAACTGGAATATAAGATATTAGAAATCCTTGACTCAAAGATAGATTGTAGGTGACAGAACTGCAAACTCCTATACATGATCTGGTGGTTCAGATATGAAGGGACAGATAAAGAAACTTCATGGTTACTTGCAACTGAACTAGATCATACTTCAGAGCTCATTGCAGACTTCCATCTCCAGTACCCAGAGAAGCCTGGACCTCACTCTGCTTGACCCATCAAAATAGTTAACATTTGCAAAAAATATCTACTACATGTCCTTGTCCTTACCCTCTTCATTCCCTTTACTTTCTCCATCCTCTACCATCATCTGCTCAAACTCCACTCTTCCAGCTTCTTTCTCCTTTATCACCAATGCCTTCATCTTCACTACTCCAATCTCATTGTCTTCTTCTTTCTCCCCATTTTTCTTGTCCTTTTTATACTCGTCGTTCAGGTAGACCTCACTTGTCTTAAGGTTTACCAGATGGGATACCATGATCATGAGGTGATTGAGTTGCCCCTTGATTGCATCCTGGTGGTCCCAAATCACTGCCATGATAATCCAGGTATACTTTGTTAACTTCATCACCCTTTCCACTATATCTTTCTCAGACCTTATTTTCTTCCAAGGTCACTCTGTCTCCTCCACATGCCATTTCCACTTTCTTGTCAGCTCTGTTCTCTCCTAGCTGGGCCACTCACACCTTGCCTTTACATTGCAGCACTCTACACATACTGTTGACTTTCCTAGACTGAGAATGTAGTCCAGTCCCTGGTCCTCACACCTCTGGCATACCAGCACCAGCTCTGCTTACCCCTTTCCCTTGCTAAAGCCTTGCCCCCTTGCCATTCACTCTACCTGTAGTCCATTAGCCTTGTCCGTCCACATATCAATGGACTTATCCTTCTCTAGGCCTCCATCTCCACCTCTGCATGTTATTGTTCAGCCTCCTACTTGGCCCTTCTCTAGGCTTTCTCCTCTACCCTCCTCTGCTCTTCCTCCTTTCATGCCTTCATCCAATACCTTTACTCTACAGCCTTCACATCCCATAGCCTGTTATTGTCCTTGGTGCACTCCACCAAGTGCTTGTCATCCCACTCCTGAATATTCACATACTTGGACATGGTGGTAAAGCACTGAGAGGCTAGTAGCAAAACACCCAGACTTTATACCTTGCAAAAGATTTCTGCACTCTGCTCCATTTTTCAACTCTGTCAATCAACAGTATCACATGACTCTCAAGGGCCTTCAAGAGTTCAGGCCTAAGAGGGGGATACTGTTATATCCTGGGCTTCAAAAGCCAACTCTAGATCTTCTAAACAAACACCAGTATAACTCCAGACTATTTCCTATCTTCTGCTCTGTTCTTTTCTTCCAGACTGACATTACCAAATTTCTATGACTTCTATTTCTCATTTGCCTCCATTTCCATTCTTCCAGACTACTCATACTTCCTTATGCTTCATCCTTTGGTATTAGAACTACTCTGATGTCATTGCTTACTCGGAGCATGATCCTGAGGCTCCGACTCAGTAGAGCCAACACTTGACACTTCTGGTACATACTTCATTCCGACTCCGGACTTAGTCATCTGGTTTTCCCTCCATATATAAACTCTGTAGTTTACTGCCTGTAGACCTTAGTTCAAATATTGACATAGACAATCAATGTAGACAACCAAGTCTATCTTCCTCTCGTTCTCCTATGATCTTCATTGAGGGCTTGACGCCCTCTCTCCTCCCTCCAACCCTCAGACCTCCGACCCTCAGACCTCCGACCCTTAGACCTCCGACCCTCAGACCTCTGACCCTCAGACCTCCGGACCCCGGACCTCTGACCTCTGACCCTCCGTTTGAAATACCAGGGCACAATTCTGGTGCAAGGGCGTACCACATAAGGTGAAGCCAACACCCTGTTCACCTCAACTCTGGAGTTCTGGAGTTGTACAGGAGTCCATCCGTTCAGTCTTAATAGTATATTCAAACTCACACTTGCATCGGAATCCCCAACCATGTCGATCTGCATGACATGGTCACGTGCAAGGGCTATCGAGAACCCTCTCAATGCCTTAAGCAGCAACTGTCGTGCCCCTGACCTCGTCGAACAATTTCTCAGCTTCTCCGCTCATCAGCACACTCCATCCGCATCTCAAGTGCACCGGCCTCCACGATTCCCTTCACCCGGAGTGCACATTGAAGAGCTCACGGACATTGGCGACCTTGCCAACCCCCCTAGTTTTCACACTCCTAGCATCCATGTCAATCTGGTAGATCTGGACGGACCTGGAGTTGACCCCCCTAGTGACTCCAACCTCCCAGCAGACGATTTTGACCCCGATTCATCTGATGAAGAAGAATGCATCCCACGAGACATGCTCGCCAACCTGGCAAGCGCTATCCGGGTCCTCGCTTGCTTTTCAAGAAAGAAATCCTCTGAACCCTCGCAATGGACAAAAGTCTGGGAACCGGACCAGTTTGATGGAACAGATCCCTACAAACTCTGGGTCTTCCTAGTCCAATACGAATTAAACTTCCAAAACCATCCGAAAGCCTTTGCCTCCGACCGTGCCAAGGTCACATTCACCCAATCGTACCTAAAGGGAATAGCGCTGGAATGGTTCAAGCCGGACCTCCTCCAGATGGAAAATCCCGCACTCCATCCCTTTTGGATGGACGATTTCAAGGAGTTTGTCCTGGAGTTGCAGACCAACTTTGGACCACATGACCCCGTCGGAGATGCGGAGCACCAACTAGATCACTTGACAATGAAGGACGGTCAAAGGATTAATAGATATGTGGTGGAATTTAACAGGATAGCTTCGCAAGTCCAGGGCTATGGAGAAGGCGCCCTCCGGTACCATTTCTACAATGGCCTTCTGGACCGCATCAAAGATGAAATCTTGCGAGTCAGCAAACCCCTCACACTCTCCGAACTCTGCCAACTCACCCATGCCATCAACGCGCACTATTGGGAGCGCAAGTCCGAGGTTAATCGCCAAGCGAAGCCCCCTTCCAATATCTCCAAGACATCCGACAAAACCCACACCTTGTCCACTGGCACCTCTGGCACCTCCAAGGATTCCCAAGGGAAGTTTGCCAGCACTTCCAACAACTCCGGAGCCTCCACTTCCCCTAAACCAGACTTGTCATTCAAGCTCAGGGAGGATGGAAAGCTCACTGCAGCTGAACACAAGTGCTGCTTCGATGGCAACCTCTGCATGTTCTGTGGCCAAGCAGGACACAAGGCTAAGGAATGCCCAAAGTCTTCCTCCCGCTCAACCAAAGGCCGCGCCACCATGACCGAAACTCCAGAAACCAAACCGGAGGCCTCCGCCAAGGCAAAAAAATAGTCCGCGACCTCCATGACTCCGCATGGACTAGAGGTTGCGTTGTCTCTTCCCGTGCACCCAAGGAGATCCAACTCAATGCGTCCGCTCTCTCAACTCTGAAATCACTCCTACTCTCTATCTCCCTAGTCTCCCAGAACATTCCTCCTTTCCCTGCATTAATAGACTCCGGCTCCTCTGATTCCTTCATAGATTCAACATTTGTGAAGAAGAACGGACTTTCAGCCTACTCCATCCCTCCGCTATCCCTCCGTTTGTTCGATGGCATCTCAAATTCCTCCGTGACTCAAGCCATTGACCTCTCCGTCCATTTTTTAACCGGTGATATCACTCCGACGACATTTTATGTCACTCCACTAGATGGTTCTTGTTCTATTGTTCTAGAACACAACTGGCTCGCCCACTACAATCCATTGATTGATTGGGTTACGAGCAGTATCTCGTTCCGAGCATCCGAGCGTCCCATGCTAGCAAATCTGAGCTCAACTTCGCAGCCCTTGGAACTCATTCCTCCAGCTGACTTCAACCCCGATTCACCGCGTACCTATAACCGCAAGGCACCAACTATAGTGCTCATTAGTGCTCCTGCCTTCGCACTCGCCTATCATCTTGAGGGCTCAGTGCAGTTCGCTCTGTCACTCCGCCCTCAGGAGAGCAATCTCCGCTCCATTTCCGCCGACTTCAAACCAATCAATCTCTCCGGAGTTCCTCCAGAGTATCATGATTTTGCAGATGTATTCAGCAAGGGCAAGGCATCCAAGCTCGCCCCACACCACAAATTCAACCTAAAAATCAAATTCAAAAAAAAGCATCTCCGCCAATAGAAACTACCTATTCCCTCTCCACATCTGAACTCGAGTCCCTCCGAGTGTTTCTTGATGAACACCTCTCCATGGGATTCATCCACCCGTCCAACTCCGCTCATGCCGCTCCGGTACTCTTCGTCTGCAAGAAGGACGGTTCACTTCGCCTTTGTGTAGATTTCCATGGACTTAACAAGATCACGAAGAAGGATCGCTATTCACTCCCCCACATCTCCGACCTCCTAGACGCTCCAAGCCACGCTCGGATTTACACCAAGCTCGATCTCCGGCATGCCTACCATCTAGTCCGCATTGCCGCTGGAGATGAATGGAAGATATCCTTCCGGATGTGCTACGGATCGTTCGAATGGCTTGTCATGCCATTTGGTCTCATCAATGCCCCTGCGGCTTTCCAGCGGTTCGTCAACTCCATCTTCGCAGATCTCCTCAATGTCTCCGTCATCGTCTATTTGGACAATATCCTCATCTTCTTCGAAGACCACACAAAACACGAAGAGCATGTCTGGGAAGTACTCCGGCATCTCCGAAAACATGGACTTTATGCCAAACCTGAAAAATGCGAATTCCACACTGACTCTACCGAGTATCTTGGATATCGACTCTCTCCGATCGGACTTTCCATGTCCCCAGAAAAGGTGAAGGCCATTGTTGATTGGCCCGAACCCTGGAAGGTCCGAGATATACAGTCATTCCTCGGATTCGCTAATTTCTACTGGAGATTTATCGCCGACTACTCCGGACTTGTCATTCCACTCACCCGCCTCACCCGAAAGGGTACTCCATGGAATTTCGACGATGCCTGTCGCTCCGCTTTCCAGCGCCTTAAGGATGCTTTCACCTTCGCCCCTATCCTATCCCATTGAATCCCCGACTTCCCTATGATCGTCGAGACAGACGCTTCTGACTATGCTATTACCGGCATTCTTTCCATCCAATGTCCGGACGATGAAATCCACCCAGTAGCCTTCTACTCCCGAACCCTCTCCGCTCCCGAACTCAACTATGACACCCATGACAAGGAATTGCTTGCCATCCATGAGTCCTTCCGGACTTGGCGACACTACCTTGAAGGCTCTGGAACTCCGATTGACATATTCACGGACCACAAGAACTTGGAATACTTCACAACCACCAAGCTCCTGACCTGGCGACAAGCCCGGTGGTCAGAGTTTCTCTCGCAGTTCAATATGGTCATCCGCTTCCGCCCTGGATGCCTAGGTGCAAAACCCAACTCTCTCACTAGACACTAGGACATCTATCCCAAAAAGGGGAATTGTTAAGACTGAACAGACAGACTCCTGTACAACTCCGGAACTCCGGAGCTAAGGCGAATGGGGCATTGGCTTCACCTTATGTGGTGCGCCCTTGCAATGGAATCGTGCCCTGGGATTTTGGGCGGAGGGTCGGAGGTCGGAGGTCAGAGGACCGGAGGTCAGAGGGCCAGAGGTCAGAGGGCCAGAGGTCAGAGGGCCAGAGGTCAGAGGGCCAGAGGTCAGAAGGTCAAAGGTCAGAGGGTCAGAGGTCAAAGAGAGGATGTCAAGCCCTCAGAAGGGGTCACGGGGAGAGGATCAGGAGTTGGTCGTCAATGTTGATATTCGAACTGAGGTCTACAGGCAGTAAACTACAGAGTTTATATACGGAGGGAAAACCGGATGACTAAGTCCGGAGTCAGAATGAAGTATGTACCGGAAGTGTCAAGTGTTGGCTCTACTGAGTCGGAGCCTCAGGATCATGCTCTGAGTGAGCAATGACATCGGAGTAGTTCTAGTACCGAAGGATGAAGCACATGTAGTTCGGAAGAATGGGAACGGAGGCAAATGAGAAATGGAAGTCATAGGAATTTACTAATGTCAGTCTGGGCAAAGTAAACAAGAGAGAAAAGCGGAAAAGAGTCCGGAGATATGCCAGAGTATGTCCGGAGTGTCCGGAATTGGGCTTTGAGGCCCGGATATGACAGTATCCCCCTCTTAGGCCTGAACCCTTGAAGGCCTTTGAGGATCACATGATACCGTTGATTGACGGAGCTGAAAAAACGGAGCGGAGCGCGGAAATCTCCTGCGAGGTATAAAGTCCGGGTATTCTGCTACGGACCTCTCAGTACTGTACCACCATGTCCGAGTACGCCAACATCAAGGAGTGGGACGACGAGCGTCTGGTGGAGTGCGCCGATGACGAGGATGAGCTGTGGGATGCGAAGGCGGTGGAGCGGAGGCGTTGGACGAAGGTGCGAAAGGAGGAGGAGTGGAGGAGAGCTGAGCAAGAGGCTGAGCGGCGACGTGCGGAGGCGGAGGCGGAGGCCCGGAGGAGGGTAAGTCCGCCGCGGCGTGAACGGTCAAGGCTAACAGACTACAGGCAGAGCAGGTGGCAAGGGAACAAGGCTCCAGCAAGGGAAAGGGGCAAGCGGAGCCGGTGCCAGTGTGCCGGAGGTGTGAGGACCGGGGGCTGGACTGCACCCTCGGTCCAGGAAAGTCAACGGCGTGTGTGGAGTGCCGCAACGTGAAGGCGAGGTGTGAATGGCCTGGCCAGGAGAGGACGGGGCCGGCAAGGAAACGGAAGCGGCACACGGAGGAGGTGGAGCGACCTCAGAAGAAGACGAGGTCTGAAGGGGAAGGATCGGAGAGGGCGTCGGA
>JBBPKC010000236.1:0-33052 GCA_038089055.1 Tylopilus aff. balloui
TCAGACCTCCGACCCTCAGACCTCCGGACCCCGGACCTCCGACCTCCGACCCTCCGTTCGAAATACCGGGGCACGATTCCGGTGCAAGGGCGCACCACATAAGGTGAAGCCAACGCCCCGTTCGCCCCAACTCCGGAGTTCCGGAGTTGTACAGGAGTCCGTCCGTTCAGTCTTAACACTGACAAGGTCTGAGGGTACCATCCTTCTTTGGGACAAAGAAGAAGGGGAATGCTTGCAGGGAAGTAGATGGAACTATGTGGCCCGTTCGTAGGTGTTCAGCAATGAATTCTTGAAGGGTCTCTTTTTCCGTAGGGTTAAGGGGGTAGATCTTGGCGACCTTTGGGACGAAGTCATCGCACAGTTCGATAGTGTGGTCGAAGGGTTGATGAGGGGATAGATGGTCATGGGTCTTCTCTTCGAATACATCCTGAAAGTCTTTATACCACAGGGATAGGGTGACCAAGGGCAGGCCTTCTCTTTGGGCAATCTCTGTAGAGATGGTTAGCTTGTTTATCTCGTGAGGTGTATACGAGGGTTTGTCTTCATTTCTCGGGTCCCCAAGGAACTAGTCAGTCAAGTGGCTGGATGTCATATGGATGGGTTATAGTGCCAGGTTGTCATGGAGGGAAAGTGTGTGTTGGGTCCAGTTGATGTAGGGGTTGTGTCTGGTAAGCCAGGGGGTACCTAGAATGATGCGAGGTCATCCTAGGTTGGTCACATAGAGTTTTTTGGTTAAGGTATGGTTTTCAAACTCTAGCTGGAGTTTGGTCTGCCACTTGATAGTCCCCTTGCTGTTTGTGGTTCCATCTGCATTGATGGCAATGATGGGTCGAGAGAGATGATGTAGTGGGGGACGAAAATGATGCATGAGGGACTGGTCAATGAAGTTTCCTGTGGCCCCACTGTCGATTAGAATGGTGGTTTCGATGGTTTTATTTAGATGTCTGAGAGTGATGGGGAACTGGAGCGTTCTTGCATTTCTCAGTCCTAACAAGATAGTGTCTACATGGAGAGGTGATGTCGAGGCAGCTCTCCTTTCTAAAAATCCTTCTGGGAAGGTCTCCCCAATCTCTCTTTGGCAGTCTTTTCAAACCCTTTGAAACAGGTCTTTAGTACGTCCAGGATAGTGGTCTGGGAGTTTCCTTTCACCTCTAGGGAGGATATATATTGTTGGAGGTCAGTAGTGGGAGTAGGGAGAGGTTTCAAGGGGATGGTAATGGTCTGAATCTTGGTCAGGGATCATGGTGTCGTTCCTCTGCAGTCCTTGGCACTGTGTCCAGTTCGTCAGCATCTGAAACAAAGTCCTTTGGCTAGATAGTCTGCTCATTCCTTTGGGGTGAGTTTCTTCAGGGTTATAGTGTCGATGTCCATGGCGTTGGGATCCTTGGTGGTCAGGGTCGAGATGCGATGTTGTGGTTCGGTGGTTTGAGCTACGTACGGCTTTTCGTGATCGAGGAGTCCCAATCGTGTTGCCTTGTGGGTATGGAATGCTTTGGCTCGGGAGATCATTTCTGCGATGGTAGTGGGGACAGCAGGCATAGAGAGAATGTTGGTGACTAAGTGGTCATCTAGTCCTCATAGAAACTTATCGATGAGAACTTTCTCGTCCGTGACTCCTGCTATGGCCATTAGGTTTTCGAATTCAGTGATGAAGGGTTAAAATCTGTCGGGCTTGTGTTGGTCCTTGTGGATTTTGATGGCCTGGTGCAATTGGCCCATTTTGGAGTATGCATTGGCTTGTTGATCATAGGGATAGAAGGTTTTGGAGAAGTCGCCCATAACCTTTGCAATGGTCCGGTCGGCAGGTAAGCATTAGGGGTCTAGTATCTTGCAATACCAAGCTTCAGTGAAGGCGCCTGGTTGGAGACCTTCCATGCGACCTAGAAAGGCTGCTACTCTCTTGTTATCTGTGTCATAGATTTCAGAGTTCACCTGGAAATGGATTTCCATGGCTAATCGCCATTGGTTTGTGAATGCAACATTCCCCTTGAAAGGGGGAGGGAGTGTGGCCTTGAGTTCTGAGGGTTTCGACGTAGGTGTTGCCATGGGGACTGCAGGTGTTCAGGGGGCAATGGGGACTGAGATTCCAGCCGGGGTAATTGCTATACGTCAGCAAAGAGATACTGGTGATTGTACTGCGTAGAGGTTGACCCACGGACTTGGTGACTGTTGGGTACTAGTGACAGCTGGGGCTTCATCGTCAGTGGCGATGGGGGAAGTGGTCCTTGGTATTGTGAACGACGTGGTGAATATGGGATGTCTTCTACTCCGTAATAGAAGGGAGAGTTGTTACATTTTGTCTTTTGTTATATGCGAGGTTGAGGACTAAGGGTCGCTACTAGCGTGGGGCACTCACAGAGAGGCACCGTCTTAATTATGCTAATAGTAGACAATGAATAACCTTGGGTCAAAGGTCAAACAACTTAGGGTTCTTCCAGACGAACGGTCTGGACTAAGGAGGGACGAGAGGCTACATGGAATTGCATAGACGAAATGTGAGGTTTACATGATGGTACTGGTCATCTTAAATAGGGAGAGGTGGCAGACTTGACTAAGCAATAGAATGCGATAGAACATAGGGGAAATGAATGGAATGCTGACTAAGTGAGAGATCGTCATGGAATGTGTCAGAAGAAAATAGAGGAGGATTGAAGCAGGCATGCCATGGAACTGAGAGGAGTGGGTGGAAACATAGAAGTGGCGAAGGAGGAAGTAGAAAGAAGAAGAAGGGTACCTTCTACACAGTAGGATGATGCAGGGAACATGCCGGGGTGTTCTGCTAATATGAGGAAGAGACAACGATGAAGAAAGAAAACTGTAACAGATACATGATGGAGTTGGTGTGGAATTTGCATTTCTCAGGCTTGGCATAAAGTCTATGTTTTCTGAGATGCCAGAGTACTTCCCAGACATGCTCTTTGTGTTTCACACAGTTTTCAGAGAAGATAAAAATATTGTCTAGATAAATGATAATGAAAATCTGTGAAGATGGAGTTGATAAACTGCTGGAAAGTTGCAGGGGCATTGGTGAGACCAAATGGCATGACAAGCCATTTGAATAATTCATAGCATGTCTGGAAAGATGTTTTCCACTCATTTCCAGTGGCAATGCAGACTAGATGGTAGGTATACTGGAGATCAAGCTTGGTGTAAATCCAAGCATGGCTTGGAGCATCTAGGAGGTCAGAGATGTAGGGAAATGGATAGCAGTCCTTTTTCATGATCTTGTTAAGTCTGTAGAAATCTACACAAAGGCAGAGTGAACTGTCCTTCTTGCAAATAAAGAGTATTGGAGTAGCATGAGTGAAGGTAAAGGAGTGGATGAATCCCATGGAGAGATGTTAGTCAAGGAATACTCAGAGAGACTCAAGTTCAGATGTGGACAGGGAGTAGATAGTACCTATTGGTAGGAATACTCCTTCTTTCAATTCAATTTTTAGGTTGAATTTATAGTGTGGGGTGAGCTTGGATGCCTTGCCCTTGTTGAAAACATCTGCAAAATCATGATAGTCCAGGGGAACTCCAGAGAGATTGACTGGTTCAGAGTTGATAGAAATAGAGCAGAGATTGCTCTTCTGAGAGCAAAGTAATAGAGCAAACTGCACTGAGCTCTTGAGATAACAGGTGAGTGTGAAGGCAGGAGCACTAATGAGTGCAATAGAAGGTGCCTTGTGGTCAGAGGTATGCAGTGAATCAGGGTTGAAGTTAGCCAGAGAAATGAGTTCTGAGGGCTGTGGAGTTGAGCTTAGGTTTGCTAGCATAGAATGCTCGAGTGCTTGGAACAAGATATTGCTTGTAATCCAATCAATCAATGGATTGTAGCAGGTGAGCCAGTTGTGTCCTAGAACAATAGAACAAGAACCATCCAGTAGAGTGATATAAAATGTCATTGGAGTAATATCACCAGTCAAAAAATAAACAGAAAGGTCAATGACTTGAGTTATGGAGGAATTTGAGGTTTTATCAAACAAATGGAGAGATAGCAGAGGAATGGAGTAGACTTAAAGTCCATTCTTCTTCACAAATGTCAAATCTATGAAGGAATTGGAGAAGCTAGAGTCTATTAATGTGGAAAAAGGAGAGATTTTCTAAAAGACTAAAGAGATGGAGGGTAGGAGTGATTTCAGATCTGAGAGAGTGAACATGTTGAGTCAGATCTTCTTGGGTGCATGGGAAGAGTCAACATAACCTCCAGTCTATGCAGAGTCACAGAGGTCATAGACTATTTTTTTACCTTGGCAGAGGCCTCCAGTTTAGTTTCTAGAGTTTCAGTTTTCATAGCATAGCCTTGAGTTGCATGGGAAGTGGACTTTGTGCATCCCTTGGCCTTATGCCCTGCCAGACCATAGAATATGCAAAGGTCATTGTCAAAGTGGTGCTTACACTTGGCTGCTGTGAGCTTTTCATCTTTTCCAAGTTTAGACAACAAGTCTGGCTTGGGAAGAGTAGATGCTCTGGAGTTATTGAAAGTACTCTTGGACTTCCCTTGGGACTCCTTGGAGGAGCCAGAGAACAGGTTTTATTGGATGCCTTGGGATTGTTGCTAGGTATTAAGACTAGACCAACAAAGACCTATATAACTTCAGAACTCTGGAGTTGAAGCAAACAGGGCATTGGCTTTACCTTATGTGGTATGCCCTTGCAATGGAATTGTGCCCCAGGATTTCAGGCAGAGGGTTGAAGGTTGAAGGTCCAGGGTTCAGAGGTCTGAGAGTCAGAGGTCTGAGGGTTAGAGGTCTGAGAGTCATAGAGAGAAGAGAGGGCATCAAGCTCTTAACGAAAGTTACAGGAGAATGAGAGGAAGATAGACTTGGTCATCTATGTTGATATTCAAACTGAGGTCTATAGGCAGTAAACTACTAAGTTTATATATGGAGGGAAAACCAGATGACTAAGTCTGAAGTTGGAGTGAAGTATGTACCAGAAATGTCAAGTGTTAGCTTTACTAAGTCA
Organism: Tylopilus aff. balloui; assembly: GCA_038089055.1. Classification (NCBI taxonomy): domain Eukaryota; kingdom Fungi; phylum Basidiomycota; class Agaricomycetes; order Boletales; family Boletaceae; genus Tylopilus; species Tylopilus aff. balloui. The sequence goes on from JBBPKC010000236.1 coordinate 4,954, forward strand.
GAGTCTCAGGATCATGCTTCAAGTGAGCAATGACATCAGAGTAGTTCTAATACTGAAGGATGAAACATAAGGAAGTATGAGTAGTCTAGAAGAACAGGAATAGAGGCAAATGAGAAATAGAAGTCATAGAAATTTACTAATGTCAGTCTGGAAGAAATGAACAGAGTGGAAGATAGGAAATAGTCTGGAGTTATACTGGTGTTCATCCAGAAGATTTGGAGTTGGCTTTTGAAGCCCAGGATATAACACTAGGAAACTTTGCCTATTGGCTAATCTTCAACTTGTGCTCCCAAAATTGAGCATTGATAGTATGGGTATTATGCGCGAAGATGTTGGCCAGAGGCTTCTGTCAGCATGGGGCACTCATGAAGAGGTGCCATCTTAATTACACTGAGAGTGGACTATGAAGTGACGCAATGTCACACTGGGATACTAGGAGCTGTGGTCGATTGGTCTCGACGAGGAGTGACGAAAGGCTATGTTGGATTGCATAGACGAAACGTAAGGACTACAGGAGTAGCAATCATGACTTAAATATTGGAGACTCATAGACTTGACTAAGCAAAAGAACATTGAGGAATGAAATGGAATAATCAAAAAGAGGGAAGATGACGTGTCGGGTATCTCATAGTCATTGGTTTGACTAATAAGGATGATGCATACCATGGAATCAAGAATCAAGAAAGTTTAGAGAGTAAATGAGGTGACAAGCCTAGATAGAGAGAAAGCTTGTTCCTATAGGGTAAGTAACCAGTACTCTGAGGAAGAGGAAGTAAAGGATGAAGGAGATTCGTGGACAACGATGAGAAAAAGACCGGGATATACAACAAAGACTATAACATTACCCCCCATGTATGTTCGAGACCCTGGCTCGAACCTTTTACTTGGGCTTCCCTTCCAATTGTAGTTGAGCTTCTAAAAGAAACACTTTACATGTATGTGGGCAATCATGGGCCAGATGGTCAAAGGCATCACAATGTGCACAATGGCAATGGTGGCAGAATCAGGCTGAGTGGCCCCAATGTTGGCAGAAGTCACACTGGATGGACATGCATTGAGAGCGATAATGTCCTGGGGCATAATCATGGCAGCTGGCACAACGATATTGGGGGCAGTGGATGCGGAGGTGCCCTGCAGCACAGCATTGATAACAAATCGTATTGGGAGTTGTGGTGGGATAAGATTGGGATGGTGCCAAAGGGATGACACAAGTAGGTGAGGCCACAATGAGAGGGTGGCCACCTGGTCCATCGTGATAGGTGTTGTGAGACAAGATATACAGGGGATTGCGAGGGTTTTGGATGTCAATGGTAGGTGCGGTGTAGATGGAAGGTACGGGGGTGGGAAGCGAGGTGGGGGATCTAGGAGTAGGAGAGCTGGGTTGGGTTCATTCCAGGTATTCGATCTGCTGGAGTTCATGGAGGGTTCAGAATAAGGATCTGAAGTAGAGAAGAAGGAGGTTAAGCTCCAGGTCACGAAGGTAATGAGCGAAGTCCTGGTCATGAAGGATATCTAACAATTTAGTCATGACTGCATGAATGGGGGAAAGAACTTTGGTAAGGCTGGTGGGCTGATCACCAGGGCAGGTAGTCGTCAGTGTGACTGCAGCTAATCTCGATTAAAGGTAACAAGAAATAAGGTCAGGACATAGGGTATCCCCCTCGAGTTCCATGGTATGCTCATGTTATATCTGGGCCTCAAAGCCCAATTCTGGACACTCTGGACATACTCTGGCGTAACTCTGGACTCTTTTCTGCTTTTCTCTCTTGTTCACTTTGCCCAGACTGACATTAGTAAATTCCTATGACTTCTGTTTCTCATTTTGCCTCCGTTCCCATTCTTTCGAACTACATATGCTTCATTCTTCGGTATTAGAACTACTCCGATGTCATTGCTCACTCGGAGCATGATCCTGAGGCTCCGACTCAGTAGAGTCAACACTTGACACTTCCAGTACATACTTCATTCCGACTCCGGACTTAGTCATCCGGTTTTCCCTCCGTATATAAACTCTGTAGTTTACTGCCTGTAGACCTCAGTTTGAATATCAACATTGATGACCAACTCCTGATCCTTTCCCTGTGACCCCTTCTGAGGGCTTGACATCCTCTCCTTGACCTCCGACCCTCTGACCTCTAACCTTCTGACCTCCGGCCCTCTGACCTCCAGTCCTCTGACCTCCAACCTCCAACCCTCCACCTGAAATCCTGGGGCATGATTCCGTTGCAAGGGCGCACCACATAAGGTGAAGCCAATGCCCCGTTTGCCTCAACTCCGGAGTTCCGGAGTTGTACAGAAGTCCATCCATTCAGTCTTAACAGCTCAATAGCGTGAAGTAAATCAGGAGAAAGTAGAACGTGGCTATATAATAATCATCTATGTTCCAAGGGCAATGTAGAAGTGTCAATGGGATGGGTAATGGCATAAGACATACACGAAGTTGGGGAGTAGTCGATTCTGGGAAGGATGGGGGATGGCGATTGAGTCGACAGGTTTGAGGGTTGCTGAGACATGATCTTCGATGTAGGCTGCAGATGGACAGCAGAATGAGATGGGAGAAAGGGGTGGGGACGGGGGGTTGTCCTTGTGGGTATAGAGGTGAAGGTATAAGTAGGCAAGGGCGAACAAGATACAGATGGTTATAGAGTATATGAGGGCGGCAATGAGGAAGGGAAGCATGGTTACTGGCAGACCTAGAGCTGGCAGGCTTGTTTATAAGCGGATAAAATTCTCTTGGCATAAGTCAGGTTAGTTTCGGGTTCCCATGTGTTTTCGGAAGACGGATATCCCTTCCACATGGTTAAGTATTGCCTGTCATATCCCGGAACTCCAGAGTCCAACTCCAGACCTTCCAGGCCTACTCCGATGTAACTCCAGACTATTTCGCATTTCCTTTGTAGTTAATACACTCGGACCCATACATTATTAACTTACCATGACTCCATTGATTACTCATTTCCTTACATTCCATTTCTCACTTAGATACCAGTGCTCACCTAGGAGCACAGCTTCAAGGCTGCACTCTGGAATCATTTTCCCTCCGACCCCTCCAGTACATACTTTCTTCCGATTCCGGACTTAGTCATCTGATTCCTCTCCGTATATAAACTCTGTACTTTGTACCATATCTCCTCAGTTCGAATATCAAGATAACTACCCCTCCAGAACTTGAGGTTCTCCTAATCAAACTCCTTAAGTCATTGCATGACTTAAGCTCTGATATATCTCTGACCTCCGACCCACTGTCTGTAAATATGGGACATGGATCCTTTGCAAGGGTGCACCACATAAGGTGAAGCTGAAGTCCCACCCCTCTGACCAAACTCTGGAGTTCCGCAGTTATACCTGGAGTTCTCTCTGTCCATCTAGCTTAAAGTTTAACATTGCCATCGTGTGGCTGTCCCTCAGTGTGCTACGATTTTCTCTATTTCATATTCTCTATTATCTCGGGGGAAGGTCTAGGGTGATTGGGGCCATGAACGTCAGTTTTTTTGTATGAGGAGAGTAAGGATGCATGAAACATATTGTGGATTTTCCAGGTGGGTGAAAGACGGAGTTTGTAAGCAGTTGGGCTTAAGACAGCAGTGATGGTAAAGGGACTATAGCATCTTGGGGCGAGTTTGGGTAAGGCGGTTTTGAGGTGGAGGTGTTTGGCATCAAGCTACACTAGATCTCCAATTGTCCAGGGTTTGAATTGCAAAGAAATCTGCTGTCTCATGATCAACTGAGCCGATTGATGGGCGGCCGCTGCTTCCTTGCATGCCTCTTCAAGGCGAGATAAGCAAATGTTAAGGACAGATAGGAATGTGTTTGGGTGTAGAGGTGGGTAGGCTCTAGGTTTGTATCCAAGGATTAGTGAGTAGAGGGAGACATGAGTGACTGAGTGGACGGCAGAATTGTGATGAAACTCTGCTAGGGGGAGGAGACACTGCCATTCTGTTGGGTTATCAGTGCAGAAAATGTGTAAATATACTTCAAGTTCCTGGTTTACCCTCTCCGTTTCTCCATCTGTCTGTGGATGGTAGGCAGATGATAGGCGTAGGTTGTACTGGAGGAGTCACGCTAGTTCTCTAGCGAAGGCAGACGCAAATTGAGGTCCTCTATCGGAGATGCAAGTGTCATGGAGACCATATCGAGGAAATACATGTTGTAAGAAAAGTTCTGCTACTTCGGCTGCAGAGATGGATTTGGAGCAAGGTATGAAAATTACCCCCTTTGTAAAGCTGTGGTCAACCACGACCAAGACAGAGTCTGTATTATTAATGAGGGGAAGACCCAAGATTAAGTCAACGGAGATTTGTTGAAAGAGGCGGGTGGCAAAGGATGAGAGGGAGTAGAGGGGGGGACTGTAGGATGCGTGTTGGGTTTGGACTGTTGGCAAATTGTGCATCCTTGGATATATTTGTGGACGAAGGTGGAAAGTTCTGGCCACCAGTAGTCTTTTTCAAGGGAGGATTTGGTACAGAAATATCCCATATAACCTTTGGCTTGGGAAGAGTATAGAGAGGAGACGAGGTCATGACGTGAATCGGGGGGAATGTAGAGTTGATTCTTGAAAAATAGGCGTCCAGAGTTGAAATACCAGTCTGATAGTGCCAACCAGGGAAATAGAGGGGTGTTGTCCTTGAGACTGGCGATGGCTTTGAGGACCAGAGGATTGGAAGCAGAGGATGTTTGGATTTTGTCAGTGAGGGCGAGGTCGAGGGTGTTGATGATCTGAGGATCAGGGAGAATGGCGCTGTTAAGGATGTCAGTGAATGTATCAATTTCGTGATAGAAGGAAAGGGCATCCACCAGGGCCATCTGAGTACTGGGGGTTACTTTCCAAAGGATATCAAAGTCCTGAAGGAACAGGCTCCATTGGGCCTGTCATTGTGAGAGTTTGCAGGGGTCCTTAAGGAACAAGAGGTTTTTGTGGTCAGTCATAATGGTGATAGGGTGTGGGATGCCCTGTAGAAGGTGCTTCCATTCTTCTAGGGTGAGGATAACAGCAAGGAGTTCCCGGTCATAGATGTTGTAGTTTCGTTGGGCCGGGAGGAAGGTCTTGGAGAAGAATGTGCATGGGTGGAGGTCACTGTTACTGTCAGTTTGCTGGAGAACTGCACTGGCTGCTACTAGAGAGGCATCTATCATAAGGATGAAGGGTTGGGCAGGATCAGGGAGTTGGAGGACAGGGGCTGCGATAAACTACATTTGTAGTGAGTCGAACGCATGCTGGTGGCAGGGTAGCCACTTCCAGGTGGTGTCCTTGGACGTTAGTGCAATGAGTGGAGCAATAATGTTAGAGAAATTTGGAATAAATTTGCAGTAAAAGTTGCAAAACCCAATGAATGACTGGACTCCCTTTATGTTGCGAGAGGGGGTCCACTTGATAATGGCATCAAGTTTGACGGGGTCCATCTTGACAATTCCTTGGCCAATGATGAGGCCAAGGAACTCTATCTGGGGGGTATCGAAAGAGCATTTGGAGAGTTTGAGGGATAGGCCCAGTTCTCAGAAATGTTGTAATACTCATAAGGTGTGCTGGTGGTGGATGTCAGTGTCCAAGGAGTGAATGCCAAAATCATCCATGTAAATCTCCAACCATCCTTCCTTTAGCATATCCATGAAAGCGTGGTTCATGAAGGCCTGGAACGTTGAGGGTGCATTGCAAAAACCAAAGAACATTACTGTAGGTTTGAATAGCCCAAGCGGTGTAATGAATGCCACTTTCCATTGATCATCAGGGCGAATGTGGACATTGTTGTATCCCCACCTGACGTCGAATTTGGAGAAGATCATTGATTTTTGCATGTGATTGACTAGGGTGTTAACCAGAGGGAGTGGGTATGCATTATGAACTGTGAAAGAATTAAGATACCAGTAGTCCTGACATGGACATAGGGAGCCGTTCTTCTTAGGAACAAAGAAGAAGAGGGAGGCTTGCGGGGAAGTGGAGGGTACAATGTGTCTGGTTTTGAGGTGTTCCATGATGAATTCCTGCAAGGCAATCTGTTCCTTTGGGTGTAAGGGGTATACTTTTGCAATCTTCAGGACGAAGTCATCGCAGAGTTGGATGGCATGGTTGAAGGGTTGGTGTGGTGGGAGGTGATCGTGGGTCTTTTCTTCAAATACATCCCTGAATTCCCGATACCAGTTAGGAATTTGGGCATCTGGTTTGGTCACCTTTTGTGTGAGGTTAGTGAAGATGGTTAACTTGTTCATTTCTACCTGGGAGTGGTCCAGAGTTTCGATTGGGTGATCAGTGGGAGACCATTCCACCAAGTGTTGGGACATGGTTTTGATATTGTCGAGGGAGGGGTTAGGAGTGAGGTTAAGTATGTGTTGAGCCCAGTCAATGTGGGGATTGTGTTTGGTGAGCCAAGGAGTTCCGAGGATGATATGAGATCATCCTAGGTTGGTTACATATAGTTTTTCAACTTGGGTTAGATCTTGGAATTCAAGGGTTAGTTTGGTCTGCCAGTGGATGGTCCCTTTGCAATTTGAGGACCCATCAGCATATATAGCGGTGATAGGCTGTGGTAGTTTGTGTAGGGGAGGGTGAAAGTGGTGCATCAGTGACTGGTCAATGAAGTTTCCAGTGGCTCCACTGTCAATGAGTACTCGGGTTTCAATGGTTTTGTTATCGCACTTGACTATGACTGGAAATTGCAAGGTTCTCTTGTTTCGTAGGCCAAGAAGTAAGGTATTTACATGGAGAGATGACGTTGGGCTACCTCTCCTTCCTAAAAATCCTGTGTTTCAGTAGTTATTTCCTTTTTCTCAGCTGTTTCTTCAAAGCCTTTGAAACAGGTCTTGAGGACATCTAAGATGGTGACCTGGGAGTTGCCTTTGGCTTCGGGGTGGGTCATGTATCGTTGGAGATCTGTGGTAGGTGGGGCAAGGGTCTTGGGAGCGATGGGTCCAGGGGCAGCCGAGGCAATGGCTTGTACTTTGACTTGGGGGTGAGATGTGGGGCCCTTGCAGTCTCTGGTGCTGTGGCCAGAGCATCGGCATCTGAAACACAGTCCCTTGGCCAGACACTCTGCCCACTCTTTTGGGGTGAGTTACCATGTCAATGTCCATGGCATTGGGGTCCTTGGTGGCCAAGGTTTGGATGCGATGTCATGGTTTGGTGGTCTGGGCTATGTAGGGCTTTTTGTAGTTGAGAAGTCCCATTTGCATCACCTTGTGAGTATGAAATGCCTTGGCACAGGAGATCATTTTGGCAATGGTGGTAGGGACAGTGGGCATGGAAAGGATGTTGGTAACTAAGTGATCATCTAGTCCCCACAGGAACTTGTCAATGAGGACCTTCTCATCCGTAATGCTCACTATGGCCATTAGATTTTCGAACTCTGTGACAAAGGGTTGGAATCTGTCAGGTTTGTGTGAATCCTTGTGAATCTTGATGGCCTGGCATAGTTGGCCTAATTTTGAGTATGCGTTGGCTTGCTGATCGTAGGGGTAGAAGGTTTTGGAAAAATTGTCCATAACCTTAGCAATGGTTCGGTCAGCGGGTAGGCATTGGGGATCAAGAATCTTGCAGTACCAGGCCTCTGTGAAGGCTCCAGGTTGGAGACCTTCTACTCGTCCTAGAAAGGCCGCTACCTTCTTATCATCAGTATTGTATATTTCAGAGTTTACCTGGAAGTGGATTTTCATGGCTAGTCGCCATTGGTTCACAAACGGGACATTCCCCTTGAAAGGGGGGGGGAAGCGTAGCCTTGAGTTCTGTGGGTTTCGAGGTGGTCGTTGCCATGGGAACCTGTGTGGTTTGAGGGACAATGGGAACTGAGGTTTCAGCTGGGGTAATGGCTACTCGTCGGTGAAGAGATACTGGAAATTGTATTGCATAGGGGTTAGTCCATGGGCTTGTTGACTGGGGGTTGATCTGGGGGGTACTAGGGGCAGTGGGTGCTTCATTGTTGATGCTGATGGGTGATGGGGACCTGGGGATAGTGAACAACATGGTGACTTCGAGGGATGTCTCCTACTCCGTAATAGGAGGGAGAAGAATACATTTTGTCTTTTGTTATGCACGAAGATGTTGGCCAGAGGTGTTAAACTTTAAGCTGGATGGATGGAGAGAACTCCAGGTGTAACTGCGAAACTCCGGAGTTTGGTCAGAGGGGTGGAACTTCAGCTTCACCTTATGTGGTGCACCCTTGCAAAGGATCCATGTCCCATATTTACAGACAGTGGGTTGAAGGTCAGAGATATATCGGAGCTTAAGTTGTGCAATGACTTAAGGAGTTTGATCGGGAGAATCTCAAGTTCTGGAGGGGTAGTTATCTCAATATTTGAACTGAGGAGATATGGTATAAAGTATGGAGTTTATATACGGAGGGGAATTGGATGACTAAGTCCAGAATCAGAAGAAAGTATATACCAGAGAAGTTTGAGGGAAAGTGATTCCGGAGCGCAGCCTCGAAGCTGTGCTCCTAGGCGAGCACTGGTATCTAAGCGAGAAATGGAATGTAAGGAGATGAGTAATCAATGGAGTCATGGTAAGTTAATAATGTATGGGTCCAAGTGTATTAACTACAAAGGAAACGCGAAATGGTCAGGAGTTATGTTGGAGTAGGCCCAGAAGGTCTGGAGTTGGACTCTGGAGTTCCGGGATGTGACAGTATCCCCCTCTTAGGCCTGAACCCTTGAAGGCCATTGAGGGTCATGTGATACCATTGATTTGTGGAACTGAAAATAAAAAAGAAAAACAGAGCATGGATGACAAGACGACAGAGGTCTACCCAAACGATGAAAATGAGTATGGGTCAGACGAGTTGGAGTTGGAGTTGGAGTTGGATGAGGGAACCAAAGAGGCGGAGGTTGGAAGCAGGAGGGAGCGGAAGCAATGATGGTGGAGCATGAGGATGAGAATGAAGGAATCAAGTGGGATGAGGTCTGAGCCTTTCCAGGTACCGGAGATGGAAGTCTGATACGAGTTCTAAAGCATGGCCTAATTCTGTTGCTAGCAACCATGAAGTTTTCTCGTCAGTCCCTTCATATCCAGACCACCAGACAAGGTACAGGAGTTTGTAATTTCGTCTTCTTCGATCTACCTTTGAGTCGAGAATCTCTGCAATTTCATATTCTGGTTTACCGTCAACCTTGACCGGAGGTGGAGGTGACTGTGTGCAGTTTGGAATGATATTCGGAATGGAGGGCTCTAACTAAGAGACATGGAAGACTGGATGCATGGACTTCATGTTCTCTGGGAGCTGGAGGGTGAATGAGAGGAAGTCTGCTTGAGCAATGATTTCGTAAGGACCCAAGTTCTTTTCGGAGAGTTTCTTAGAGGGTCGGGTGGAGTGGAAATACTTTGCTTTGATGAAGACCTGGTCACCAACTTTGAAGTCTGGCGCCAGAGTTCATTTAGCATCCACAGGTCCTTGATAATGCTGTTAAGCGAGGGCTATCTCTTCTTGGAGGAGGTTGTGAAGGGAATCAAGGTCAATGGAGTATTCTTGGGCTTGGGCAGAGGTGAGGTTGCATTTGGGGTGGACAGAAATATTGGGATAATACCCTTTGTTGGCAAAGAACGGTGAGACACCAGGTGTAGCATTGGGAGCATTGTTATACGAAAACTCTGCGAGGGGCAGGAGTTCAGACCAGTTGTCCTGCTGGTAGTTGCAGTAGATCCGGAGGTACTGTTCCAGTGTCTGGTTCATCCGTTCTGTCTGTCCATCACCCTCCAAATGGTAACTGGAGGTGAAGTGGAGCTGGATGTCGAGCGTCTTGCCAAGTGACCAGAAGAAATGGGAGACAAACTCCAAGCCTTGATCAGAGGTGATGTGTGAGAGAACTCCATGCTTGGAGAAAACATGGAGCAGGAATAATTTTGCTAGTTCCGGGGATGTCACCTTGTCATTGGTCGGAATAAAAATGCATTGTTTGGACAATCTGTCCACAATGACTAAGATGGCGATATGTTTGAAGGACGGGGGAAGTTATTCAATGAAGTCCATGGAGATTGAGTTCCATGGCTTCTCTGGAATCAGGAGCTGCTTTAGGAGCCCATAAAGCTTATGTCTAGGGACCTTGGCGCAGGCACAAGCTATACAGGATGAAATATAATTCTTGACAAAGGTCCAGATGCCCGGCCAGGTGTATTCGCGGTGAATGAGTTCCAATGTCCAGTTTTGTTTGAAATGACTAGAGAGCGGGTGGTCGTGCTTGTACTGGAGAACTCGAAGGTGGAGATCGTCGGCGTCAGGGACATAGATATGATCGTCTAGGCATAAAAAGCCTTTGGAGTTGACGATCCAGCGAGAGTCGGGGGGTTCAGAGGTGGACATATGAATAGAGGCGAAAGAGTTGGAGGGGAGAACGGACAGGATGTCATTGTATAGGGATTTGATGTCAAACAACGTACTAGCTCGGAGAACTGGAGTTGCTAAAATTGTTGCCCTGAGGGACAATGCGAGTTGTTCTTGGGTGAAGATTGGTCGGAGGTTATGTGGATTTACTTGCATGTAGTCCCTATCCCCCTCTTTGGGATAGACATTCCAGCATCTAGTAAGGGAATCGGGTTTTGCACCCAGGCGTCCAGGATGGAAGTGGATGACCATGTTGAACTACGAGAGGAACTCCAACCACCGGGCTTGATGCTGGGTCAGGAGTTTGGTGGTTGCAAAATATTCTAGGTTCTTGTGGTCTGTAACTACGTCGATCGGAGTTCTGGAGTTCTCGAGGTAGTGCCGCCAAGTCCAGAAGGACTTGTGGATGGCTAGCAATTCCTTATCATGGGTATCATAGTTGAGTTCCAGAGCAGAGAGGGTATGGGAGTAAAAAGCGATGGGGTGGACTTTATCATCTGGACATCAAATGGAAAGGATGCCAGCGATGGCATCATCGGATGCATCTGTCTCGATGATTAGGGGGGCATTGGGGACCCAATGGCTAAGGATGGGAGTGGAGGTGAAAGCATCTTTGAGGTGCTTTTTCAGCACAGCGACAGGCATCGTTGAAATTCCATGGAGTGCCTTTGCGGGTCAGACAAGTGAGTGGAACAACAAGTCTGGAATAATCGGCAATGAATCACCAGTAGAAGTTTGTGAATCCTAGAAAGGACTGGATGTCCTGGACTTTCTGGGATTCAGGCCAATCAACAATAGCCTTTACCTTTTCAGGGAACATGGAAAGTTTGGTCAGAGAGAGCTGGTATCCAAGATACTCAGTGGAGTTGGTGTAGAATTTGCATTTCTCGGGTTTGGTATAAAGTTCGTGTTTTCGGAGATGCCAGAGTACTTCCTGGACGTGCTCTTTGTGTCTCATGCAGTCTTCGGAGAAGATGAGGATGTCATCCAGATAGACAATAACAGAGACATCAAGGAAATCTGCAAAGATGGAATTTACAAACCGCTGGAAAGCTGCAGGGGCATTGGTAAGACCAAATGGCATTACTAGCCATTTGTATGATCCATAGCGCGTTCAGAAAGATGTTTTCCACTCATCTCTGGCAGTGATGCAGACCAGATGGTATGCATGCCGGAGATCGAGCTTTGTATAGATCTTGGTGTGGCTTGGAGTGTCTAGGAGGTCGGAGATGCGGGGGAGTGGGTAGCAGTCTTTCTTTGTGATCTTGTTGAGTCTATGGAAGTCTACGCAGAGACAGAGTGAACCATTCTTCTTGTGGACAAAGAGTACCGGGGTAGTGTGAGCAGAGGAGGAAGGGTGGATGAAGCCCATGGAGAGATGTTTGTCGAGAAATACTCGGAGGGACTCGAGTTTAGATGGAGAAAGGGAATATGTGGTACCTATCGGAGGGAATGCTCCTTCTTCCAAATCGATCTTTAGATCAAATTCGTGATGTGGGGCAAGTTTAGATGCTTTGCTCTTGCTGAACATATCTGCGAAGTCCTGATACTCCGGAGGGACTCCAGAGAGATCGATGGGGTCGGAGATGGTGGAGGCAGAACGGAGATTACTTTCTTGAGGGCAGAGTATCAGCACAAACTGTATAAAGCCCTCAAGGCAGCAGGCGAGTGCAAAGGTGGGAGCTCTGATAAGTGCGATGGGTGGTGTCTTGCAATCAAAGAGACGTGGTGAATCAGTGGGGACGGAGTCAGCTGGAGGAATGAATTCCGGAGGCTGCAGAGATGAGCTTGGGGGTACTGGCAAGGGGTGCTCGGGTGCTCGGAACGATATACTGCTCGAAACCCAGTCAATCAACGGATTGTAGTGGGTGAGCCAGTTGTGTCCTAGAACAAGTGAACAAGAACCATCCAGTGAGGTGACATAGAATGTCGTCAGAGTGATGTCACTGGTCGGAAAGCAGATAGAGAGGTTAATGGCTTGAGTGATGGTGGAATTCGAGGTTCCATCGAACAAATAGAGGGAAAGCAGAGGGACAGGATAGGTTGAAAGTTCATTTATATTGACAAAATTTATATCTATAAAACAATTGGAGAAACCAGAGTCTATTAATGTGGGAAAGGGGGGAATTTTGCATGTGGCTAGGGAAACGGGGGGGCATAAGCGATTTCGGATCTAAGAGAGCGGATGTGTTGAGTCGGAGCTCCTTTGATGCACAGGAAGAATCAATGCAATCTCCAGTCCGTGCGAAGTCATGGAGGTCATGGACTATTTTTTTGCCTCAGCGGAGGCCTCTGGTTTGGTTTCCAGAGTTTTGGTCTTGGTAATACAGCCTTTGGCTGCACGGGACATAGACTTTGTGCATTCATTGGCCTTATGCCCTACTAGACCACAGAACATACAGAGGTTATTGTCAAAACGGCACTTGTGCTTGGCTGCTGTGAGCTTTCTATCCTTTTCGAGCTTGGATGACAAGTCTGGCTTGGGAGGAGCGAATGCTCTGGAGTTGTTGGAAGCACTGGTGGACTTCCCTTGGGACTCCTTAGGGAAGCCGGAGGATGAGGTGGAGAAGTTATCAGACATCTTGGGAGGGTTGTAGCAGGGGGAAGTGGGGAGGTTAGTGATTGCTCTGGTGCACAATCTGGTGACATGGGTAACATTAGTGGTCATAGCTGGATCTGATGCAAGAGGGAGTTCGAATATACTGTTAAACTTTAAGCTGGATGGACGAAGAGAACTCTGGGTGTAACTGCGGAACTCCGGAGTTTGGTCAGAGGGGTGGGACTTCAGCTTTACCTTATGTGGTGCACCCTTGCAAAGGATCCGTGTCCTATATTTACAGACAGTGGGTTGGAGGTCGGAGATATATCGGAGCTTAAGTCATGCAATGACTTAAGAAGTTTGATCAGGAGAACCTCAAGTTCTGGAGGGGTAGTTATCTCGATATTTGAACTGAGGAGATATGGTACAAAGTACGGAGTTTATATACAGAGGGGAATTGGATGACTAAGTCTAGAATTGGATGACTAAGTCCAGAATTGGAAGAAAGTATGTACTGGAGGGGTCGGAGAGAAAATGATTCCAGAGCACAGCCTCGGAGCTGTGCTCCTAGGCAAGCACTGGTATCTAAGCGAGAAATGGAATGTAAGGAGATGAGTAATCAACGGAGTCATGGTAAGTTAATAACGTATGGGTTCAAGTGTATTAACTACAAAGGAAACGCGAAATGGTCTGGAGTTATGTCGGAGTAGGCCTGGAAGGTCTGGAGTTGGACTCTGGAGTTCCGGGATGTGACAGGAGGCTTCTGTCAGTGTGGGGCACTCATGAAGAGGCGCTGTCTTAATTACACTGAGAGTGGACTATGAAGTGACGCAATGTCACACTGGGATACTAGAAGCTGTGGTCAATCAGTCTCGATGAGGAGTGATGAAAGGCTATGTTGGATTGTGTAGACGAAACGTAAGGACTACAGGAGTAGCAATCATGACTTAAATATTGGAGACTCATAGACTTGACTAAGCAAAAGAACATTGAATGGAATAATCAAGAAGAGGGGAGATGACGTGTTGAGTATCTCATAGTCATTGGTTTGACTAATAAGGATGATGTATACCATGAAATCGAGGATCAAGAAAGTTTAGAGAGTAAATGAGGTGACAAGCCTAGATAGAGAGAAAGCTCATTCCTGTAGAGTGAGTAACCAGTACTCTGAGGAAGAGGAAGTAAAGGATGAAGAAGATTCGTGGACAACGATGAGAAAAAGACCGGGATATATGACAAAGGCTGTAACAGTGGGTAAGCTAGCAGAGTTTAGAGAGGGTGGGGAGTTTACCTACATGCAAAATTTCATCTTTAATGCAGTCCACGAGATCATTGTAGAAATGGTACTAGAGAGCACTTTCTCTATAGCCCCAGACTTGTGAAGCTATTTTATTAAATTCAATTACATATCTATTAATCCTTTGACTGTCCTTCATTGTCAAGTGGTCTAGTTGGTGCTCTGCATCTTTGACAGGGTTGTGTAGTCCAAAGTTAGTCTGTAACTTTAGGACAAACTCCTTGAAATCATCCATCCAAAGGGAATAGAGTGTAGAGTTTTCCATCTGGAGGAAGTCTAGTTCAAACCATTCCAGTGCTATTCTCTTTAGGTATGACTGGGTGAATGTAACCTTGATGTGGTCAGAGGCAAAGGCTTTTGGATGGTTTTGAAAGTTTAGCTTGCATTGAACTAGAAAAACCCAAAGTTTGTGAGGATCTGTTCTGTCAAACTGGTCTGGTTCCTGGACTTTTGTCTGTTGCAAGGGTTCTGAGGATTTCTTTTTTGAAGAGTAGATAAGGACCTGGATAGCACTTGCCAGGTTAGTGAGTATGTCTTATAGGATATGTTCTTCTTTATCAAATGAATTAGGGTTAAGATTATCTGCTGGGTTAAGATTATCTGCTGGGAGGTCGGAGTTACTGGAGGGATTATCTCTGGGTCTATCTAGGTCTACCAGATTGACATGGATGCTAGAAGTAAGAAAGCTAGGGGAGTTAGAAGGATTGCTGATGTCTGTGAGCTCTTCAATATGTGCTTCAAGTGTAGGGGATTGTAGAGGTGAGTGCACTTGAGATGTGGATGGAGTGCTTTAACAAGCAGACAAGCTGAGAAACTGTTCAACAAGATTAGGGCCTTGGTAGCTATTGCCTAAGATATATTGATAACCCTTGCACATGACTATGTTATGTGAATCAACATGGTTGGGGATTCTGATGCAAGTGTAAGTTTAAATATATTGTTAAGACTAAATGGACAGACTTCAATACAACTCTGGAACTCCAGAGTTGATGCAAGTGGAACATTGGCTTTACCTTATATGGTGTACTCTTGCAAAGGAATCTTGCCCCAGATTTCAAACAGGGGTTGAAGAACTGGAGGTTAGAGAATCAGAGATCAGAGGGTTGGAGGTCAGAGGTTGGAGGGTCAGAGGTTAAAGGATCAAGGATATTAAGTTCTGACAGAGGTCATAAAAGAATGAAAGGAAAAGGATGTGGATTAAAGTTGTCAATCTTGGTTGATATTTGAACTAAGGTCTATAGGCAGTTAACTACAGAGTTTATATATGGAGGGAAAACCAAATGACTAAGTCCAGAGTTGGAATGAAGTATATACCAGAAGTGTCAAATGTGGGCTTTACTAATTTGAAGCCTTAGGATCATGCTCTGAGTGAGCACTGACATTGGAGTAGTGTTAATACTGGAGAATAAAATGTAATGAAGTATGAGTGATATGGGTAAACAGAAATGGAGGCAATAGAAAGACAGAAGTCATAGAAATTTACTAATGTAAGTCTAGGCAAAGTGAATAGAGCAGAAGATAGAAAAAAGTCCAGAGTTATATTCAGAGAATCCAGAGTTGGCTTTTGAGATCTGGGATATAACAGACCCAGATCAAACCATTGAATATTTCCCTCCCAAATTATACTTGCTGGTAAATATTCATATTTAATATTTCTATCCTTTTGTTAGAACTGAACAGACAGACTCCTGCACAACTCTGGAACTCTGGAGCTAAGACAAATGGGGCATTGGCTTCATCTTGTGTGATATACCCTTGCAAAGGAATCTTGCCCTGGGATTTTGAATGGAGGTCAAAGGTCAAAGGACTGGAGGTCAGAGGGCCAAAGATCAGGGGATTAAATGTTAGAGGTGAGGTCATCAAGTTGAAGGGAAGAGAAAGAACATCAAGCCCTCAATAGAGGCCACAAGGAAAGAATCAGGAGTTGGTTGTCTATGTTGATATTCGAACAAAGATCTACGAGCAGTAAACTATAGAGTTTATATATGAAGGGAAAACTGGATAACTAAGTCCAGAGGCAAAATGAAGTATGTACCAGAAGTGTCAAAGGTTGGCTCTACTAAGTTGGAGCCTCAGGATCATGCTCCAAGTGAGCACTGACATCAAAGTTGCATTAATACCAAAGGATGAAGTATTAGTAGTATGAGTGAATGGAAAGGGAAGATAGATGTCAGAGAAATTTACTAAAGTAAGTCCAGATGAAATGAATAGAATAGAAGACAGGAAATAGTTTGAAGTTATACTGGTGTTCACCTGGAAGATCTGGAGTTGGCTTTTGAAGCCTGGGATATAATACCTTTACACAAATATTTCAGTTCAAAATAAGTATTACTTATATTCATTAGTCCAGAGTTTTAATTATGTATACTAGAATTGATCTGGTTTGATTCAATGTTTTGATTACTTTATATCTTTTATTTATAGTCTTAAAGTTCTGAGAAATGCCCAGACTATAAAATATTATATTCATGTATCAAATAAGTGTTATACACAAAGCTGGGATGAAGAGGGACTCTTCCAACATGGGACACTCATGCAGAGGCACTGTCTTAGTTACATTGAAATGAACAAGGGACAATCAAGGACACTTAGGTGAATGGCCTAGGCAGAACTGAGGGTGATGAACAACTAGGTATATTCGCATAGATGAAACATAGGGAATTACAAGTCATGTCATATTAACTTAAATAGTGAGAGGCAAGTCAATGGAATCTTATGGAACAAGATAGAACAAGTAGAGTAAGCACAATGATATCTTGGATATCAAGTAGTCAACGAGAATGACTAATACTATGGATGAAGTACACCATGGAGTAGAGAGATAGAGTGAAAGCAGGATTAATAGGAAATAAGCGAGGTGTTGAGCTTGGATAATGTGAAGGCTCGATCCTGTAAGATGAGCATCAAGTACTCCTTGGGAAGAGAGTCAAATGGAATGTGTATATCGTGGACAAGAATGAGGAAAATGTGGAAGAAAACAAGGAGAACTGTAACATTACCCCCTCGATATATTCAAGACCCTGTCTCAAACTCTTTAATCTGGTCCTCTCTCCAATTGCACTTGAGCTTCCAGAATGAGGGCTGTGTGAGTATGAGGACAGTCATCGGCCAGATGTCCGAATTCATCACAATCTCCACAATGACAACAGTAGCAGAACCAAGCGGAATGTCCCCAGTGGTGATAGAAATCGCATTGCACCATGAGGCATTGAGAATGATAGTGTCTGGGGGCATAGTCATGGCATGCTGCACAGTGATATTGGGGACAGTTGATGTGTAAGTGCCCTGTAGAATGACACTGATAACAAATGGTATCTGGGATGGCAATGGGATATGTCTGGGAAGTGGCCAATGGTAGGACATGGGTAGGGGATGTGAGGATAAGGGGGTGACCTCCTGGGCCATTGTGCGAGGTATTGTGAGAGAGGATATAAAGTGGGTTATAGGGATTTCGGACATTAACGGGTGAGCCGGTGTTGACCATGGGTGCAGGAATTGGAAGTGGAGTGAGGTCAGCAGTTCTGGGAGAGAGGGGTTGGGTTCGCTCAAGATACTTGAGCTGTTGTAGTTCATGGAGGGTTCGAAACAAGGGCCTGAAGTAGAGGAAAAGGACGTTCAGCTCCAGGTTTCATACATAATAAGCAAAACCTTGGTCATGAAGAATGTCCAAAAGTTTAGTCATAGTAGTGTGAAGCAGAGAAAGAACAATGGTAAGGTCAATAGGCTGGTCTCCTGGGCAGGTAGTTGTCAAAGCAACAGCTGCTAGCCTGGATTGAAGATAGCATAAAATCAAATTGGGGAACAAGGTGTCCTCTTTGTGCTCCATGGCATGCTCAATCATATGAAGAATATCAGGGGAGAGAAGGACGTGACTGTAAAGCAATCATCTATGTTCTAATGATAACACAGAGAAATCAATAGGGCAGGTAATGGCATGAAACATATGAGATGTTGGAGAATAGTCTGTCCTTGTGAAGGTAGGGGAGGATGCTGGAGTTGTCGGATTGGAGGGTTGTTAGGACATGGTCTTCAAGGTTGATGGCAGAGCAACAACAAAAAGAACTGAGTGTAGAGAGGGAGATGGAGGTATGCTGAGTTTGCTTGGTTTTAAGATGGAGGAAGAGGTAGGAGAGGGCAACAAGGATGGAGGTGGTGATTGTCATATCTGGGCCTCAAAGCCCAATTCCGGATACTCCGGACATACTCCGGCATAACTCCAGACTCTTTTCCACTTTTCTCTCTTGTTCACTTTGCCCGGACTGACATTAGTAAATTTCTATGACTTCTGTTTCTCATTTTGCCTCTGTTCCCATTCTTCTGAACTACATATGCTTCATCCTTTGGTATTAGAGCTACTCCGATGTCATTGCTCACTCGGAGCATGATCCTGAGGCTCTGACTCAGTAGAGCCAACACTTGACACTTCCGGTACATACTTCATTCCAACTCTGGACTTAGTTATCCGGTTTTCCCTCCGTATATAAACTCTGTAGTTTACTGCCTGTAGACCTCAGTTCGAATATCAATGTAGATGACTGAGTCTATCTTCCTCTCGTTCTCCTGTGACCTTCATTGAGGGCTTGACACCCTCTCTCCTCCCTCTGACCCTCAGATCTCCTCCCCTCAGACCTCCGGACCTCAGACCTCCGGACCCCAGACCTCCGACCTCTGACCCTCTGTTCGAAATACTGGGGCACGATTCTAATGCAAGGGCGCACCACATAAGGTGAAGCCAATGCCCTGTTCGCCTCAACTCTGGAGTTCCGAAGTTGCGCAGGACTTAGTCAGTTCACTCTTAACAGTGATGGAGTATATGAGGGCAAAGATTAAAAAGGGGAGCATGGCAACCAGCAGATCTAAAGGTGGCAAGCTTGTTTATAAGTGAACAAAATTCGCTTGGCATGTGTCAGGTTAGCTTCTGGTTCCCAGGTATTTTCGGAGGAAGAATACCCTTTCCACGCAGTCAGGAGCTGTTGCCGAGTGGCAGTTTCCCAGTGGGCAATTATTTTCTCTACTTCATACTCCTTTTCATTTTCTACTTGTTTGGGGGGTGGTTTGAGATGATTGGGACCATGGATGGTTGTTTCTCTATAGGGAGTTAGTAATGACACATGGAATACGTTGTGAATTTTCCAGATTGGGGGAAGGCAAAGTTTATAGGCAGTGGGACTGAGAATGGCAATGATGGTAAAGAGTCTGTATCTTTTAGGAGTTAGTTTGGGGAAGGTGAACTTTAGTCGCAGGTGTTTGGCTTTGAGCCAGACTTGATCGCTGATGGTCCAAGGTTTGAAACGTGATGAGATCCTTTGTTTCATCAATAGTTGTGTGGATTGATAAGTGGCGAGAGCTTCTTTTCTGGCTTCTTCTAGTCGTGACAGGTGGATGTTGAGGGCGGGTAGGAAGGTGTTGGGGTATAGTGGGGGGTAAGCTCCAGGTTCATACCCTAGGATCAATGAATAAGGGGATATGTGTATGGTTAAATGAATGGCGGAGTTGTGGTAGAACTCTGTGAGCAGGAGTAATCTTCGCCACTCTGTGGGGTTGTCAGTGCAGAATATGTATACTTCTAATTCCTGATCAACTCTTTCTGTTTCCCCATCAGTTTGAGGATAATAGGTGGATGATAGATGAAAGTCATATTGGAGGAGTCTTGCCAGCTCTCTGGCAAAAGCAGAGACAAATTGTAGTCCTCGATCAGATATGCATGTGTCGTGAAGGCTGAATCTGGGGAAAACATGTTGTAGAAATAATTCTGCAATGTCTGCTGTGAAGACTAATTTAGAACAAGGGATGAAAATTACTCCCTTCATAAGGCCATGGTCAACCACAACCAAGACCGAATCAAAGCCAGCACTAGGGGAAAGGCCTAAGATAAGATCTAGGGAGATTTGCTAGAAGGGACAGGTGATGGAGGAGGCAAGGGAACATAGGGGGAAAATGGTGGGGTGGGTATTGGGTTTGGGCTATTGGCAAGTAGCGCAACCAAGGATGAATTTATAAGTAAATGAGGCTAGGCCTGGCCACCAGTAGTTTTTTTTCCAGTGAAGATTTAGTATGAAAGTAACCCATATGGCCCTCCATGGGTGAGTAGTGGAGAGAGAAGACAAGGGCATGACAAGCATCTGGGGGAATATAGAGACGATGTTTGAAAAATAGCCAGCCTGCATTGATGTTAAGAGTGAACTGACTAAGTCCTGCACAACTCCAGAACTCCGGAGTTGAGGCGAATGGGGCATTGGCTTCACCTTATGTGGTGCGCCCTTGCACCGGAATCATGCCCCGGTATTTCGAATGGAGGGTCGGAGGTCGGAGATCCGGGATCCGGAGGTCTGAGGGTCAGAGGTCTGAGGGTCAGAGGTCTAAGGGTCGGAGGTCTGAGGGTCGGAGGTCTGAGGGTCGGAGGTCTGAGGGTCGGAGGTCTGAGGGTCGGAGGTCTGAGGGTCGGAGGTCTGAGGGTCGGAGGTCTGAGGGTCGGAGGTCTGAGGGTCGGAGGTCTGAGGGTCGGAGGTCTGAGGGTCGGAGGGAGGAGAGAGGGCATCAAGCCCTCAACAAAGGTCAAAGGAGAATGAGAGGAAGATAGACTCGGTCGTCTACATTGATAGTCTATGTCGATATTCGAACTGAGGTCTACAGGCAGTAAACTACAGAGTTTATATATGGAGGGAAAACCGGATGACTAAGTCCAGAGTCGGAGTGAAGTATGTACTAGAAGTGTCAAGTGTTGGCTCTACTGAGTCGGAGCCTCAGGATCATGCTCTAAGTGAGCAATGACATCAGAGTAGTTCTAATACCGAAGGATGAAGCACATGTAGTTCGGAAGAACGGGAACGGAGGCAAATGAGAAACAGAAGTTATAGAAATTTACTAATGTCAGTCCGGAGGAAATGAACAGAGCGGAAGACAGGAAATAGTCCAGAGTTATACCGGTGTTCATCCGGAAGATCCGGAGTTGGCTTTTGAAACTCAGGATATGACAGTTGAAGTGCCAGTCCTAAAGGGTGGAGTAGGGAAATAATGGGATATTGGAGTTAAGGGACAAAATGGCTTTGAGAATGAGTGGGTCGAAGGCAGATGAGGAGTGAATTTTGTCTGCCAGAGCGAGGTCAAGGGCATTAATAATCTGTGGTTCAGGGAGAATGGATGAGTCGACATTGTCAAAGGAAGTGTTGATCTGATAACAGCAAGAAAGGGCGTTGGCAGGGGCCATTTGTGAGCCTGGGGTTACCTTCCATAGGATGTCGAAATCTTATAAGAAAAGACTCCAACATGCTTGACATCAAGAGAGTTTACATGGATCTTTGATAAAGGAGAGGTTCTTGTGGTCAGTGATGACAGTGATGGGATGTGGGATGCCCTGGAGTAAATGTTTTTACTCCTCCAGTACAAGTATAACTGCCAGTAATTCTCTGTCATAGATGTCATAGTTTCTTTGAGCAGAGAGAAGGGTTTTTGAAAAGAAGGTGCAAGGGTGGAGATCACCATTGGCATCAGTCTGTTGTAGGACTGCCCCAGCCATGACAAGAGAAGCATTGATCATAAGTGTAAAGGGTTTGGATAGATCTAGGAGTTGAAGGATCAGGGCAGCGACAAACTTTAGTTTGAGAGTGTTGAAGGCATGTTGGTGGGTGGGGAGCCAAGTCCAAGGGGTGTTTTTGTTGGTAAGTGCCGTCAGTGGGGCAACCAGATCCGAGAAGTTAGAAATGAACTTTTGGTAAAAGTTACAAAAACCTATAAAGAAGCATACTCCCTTTACTGTGTGAGGGGGTTTCCAGTCATGGATGGCCTTAAGTTTAGCTGGGTCCATTTGAGCTGTTCCTTGGCCTATTATTAGGCTGAGGAATTCGATCTAGGGAGTGTCAAAGGAACATTTGGGGAGTTTCAGTGAAAGACCAAGTTCTCTAAACCTTTGAAGGACTCGAAGGGTCCATTCATGGTAAGTGGTGATATCAGTGGAGTGGATTCCACAGTCATCCATGTATATCTCTAGCCATTCTTCAGCTATCATGTGTCATATCCCAGAACTCCAGAGTCTAACTCCAGACCTTCCGGGTCTACTCCGACGTAACTCCGGACCATTCTGCAGTTACACCCAGAGTTCTCTCCGTCCATCCGACTTAAAGTTTAACATCATGTTAGCAAATGATTGGTTCATGAATGCTTGAAAAGTGGAGGGGGTATTGTAAAATCCAAAGAACATGACTGTGGGTTCAAAGAGGCCGAGAGGGGTGATGAATGCTGCTTTCCATTGGTCTTTGGGTCATAGGCAAATGTTGTTGTATCCCCACCTAACGTCGAATTTGGTGAAGATAGTAGACTTCTACATGTTTTTGATAAGAGTATTAACTAAGGGGAGAGTGTAAGCATTGTGAATGGTGAATGAGTTGAGGTATCGGTAGTCTTGACAGGGTCACAGTGATCCATTCTTTTTGGGGACGAAGAAGAACAGGAAGGCTTGGGGAGAGATGGATGGGACAATTTGTCCAGTTCATAGATGTTCAGTCACGAATTCCTGCAAGGCTTCTCGTTCTTTCAGGTTGAGAGAGTAGATCTTAGTGACCTTGGGAACAAAGTCATTCCGAAGTTCTATGGCATGGTCAAAAGGTCAATGTGGAGATAATTGATCATGCATCTTTTCTGTTTAAACTGAACAGATAGACTCCTGTACAACTCCGGAACTCTGGAGTTGAGGCGAGTGGGGTGTCAGCTTTACCTTGTGTGGTGCGCCCTTGTACTGGAATTGTACCCCGGAATTTTGGGCGGAGGGTCGAAGGTCGAAGGTCTGGGGTCTGGAGGTCTGAGGTTCGAAGGTTTGAGAGTCAGAGGTCTAAGGGTCAGAGGGAGGAGAGAGGGCATCAAGCCCTCAACGAAGGTCACAGGAGAATGAGAGGAAGATAGACTTGGTCGTCTATGTCGATATTCGAACTAAGGTTTACAGGCAGTAGACTACAGAGTTTATATATGGAGGGAAAACCAGATAACTAAGTCTGGTGTTGGAGTGAAGTATATACCAGAAGTATCAAGTGTTGGCTTTACTAAGTCAGAGTCTCAGGATCATGCCCCAAGTGAGTAATGACATTGAAGTAGTTCTAATACTAAAGGATGAAGCATAAGGGAGTATGAGTAGTCCGTAGGAATGGGAACAGAGGCAAATGAGAAATGGAAGTCATAGAAATTTACTAATGTTAGTCTGGGCAAAGTGAACGAGAGAGAAAAGTGGAAAGGAGTCCAGAGTTATGCTGGAGTATGTCTAGAGTGTCCAGAATTGGGCTTTGAGACCTAGATATGACATTTTCCTCAAATACGTCTTGAAAGTCCTAGCACTAGGATAGTAGTATAGTTGTGGTTTTAGCTTCCTTCTGGGCAATCTCGGTAGAGACAGTTAGTTTATTTATCTCAAGAGTCTCATATGTCGTTTCTTCATCCAAGTCCAATTTAGAGAATATCCATTCAGTCAAACATTGGGAGGTGGTTTCAATGGCATCAATGGGGGTGTTGGGAATGGTGAGCATATATTGGGTCCAGTTAATGTGAGGATTGTGTTTGTTGAGCCAGGGAATGCCAAGAATAATGCAAGGTCATCCAAGGTTTGTTACATAGAGCCCTTCAGTCAGGGCAAGATTTTTAAACTCCAGTTGAAGTTTCATTCGCCATTTGATGGTGCCTTTGCTGTTTGTAGTACCATTGACATTAATAGCAGTGATGGGTTGGGGAAGATAGTGTAGTGGGGGGTGGAAATAGTGCATGAGGGACTTGTCAATGAAGTTTCTGGTAGCTTCACTGTCAATAAGGACAGTAGTTTCGATGGTTTTGTCTTGATGCCTGATGATAATGGGAAATTGAAGTGTCCATGTATTTCTCAGGCCTAGAAGTACTGTGTTTACATGGAAAGATGACATCAACATACTCCTCCCTTCTAAAAATCTGACGGGGATGATTCGGTGTACTTGTTTCTTCAAACCCCTCAAAGCATATTTTGAGGACATCAAGGATAGCTGTTTGGGAGTTTCTCTTGGTCTCCAGCACAGCTATGTAGCATTAAAGGTTAGTAATGGAGGTGGTGGGAGGTATGGGGGGACTGGGATGCATGGAGGTCATGATGATTTGAATCTTGGTCATGGGTCATGAAGTGGTATCTCTGCAGTCTTTGGCACTGTGCCCAGGTTGGTGACATCTGAAACAAAGTCCTTTGGCAAGACATTCAGCTTGCTCTTTCAGGGTGAGTTTTTTCAGGGTGAGTGTGTTGATGTCCATGGCATTGGGGTCTCTGACAGGGGTGGTAGAGGCCTTATAGTGTGGTTCAGCAGTCAGGGCAATGTAGAGCATTTCCAGGGCTAGAATTCTAAGTTATTGTAGTGGGGGACTATGAGCATGGAAAGGATGTTAGTGACTAGATGATCATCTAGTTCTCATAGAAACTTGTCGATAAGGACCTTCTCATCCATGACTCCCACGATTTCCATAAGATTTTTGAATTTGGTGATGAAGAGTTAAAATCCATCGGGTTTGTTCTTGTCCTTGTGAACTTTGATTGCCTAACATAGTCATCCAAGTTTGGTGTACATGTTGGCCTGTTGGTCATAAGGGTAGAAGGTCTTAGAGAAGTCCTCCATGACCTTGGCAATGGTTCGATCGGTTGCTAGGCATTAGGGATCTAATACCTTGCAATACCAGGTTTCGGCAAAGGCCCTGGGTTGAAAACCTTCCATGCATCCTAGAAAGGCAGTGACCTTTTTGTCTTCGATGTCATAAACATCAGGGTTTACTTTGAAGTGGATTTCCATGGTGAGACACCATTGGTTAGCGAACTCTATGTTCCCCTTGAAAGGGGGAGGCAAGGTTGCTCTCAATTCAGTGGGCTTCGAGGTGGGGATTGTCATGGGGACTGGTGAGGTCTGTGTGGTGACAGGGATAGATGTTCCTGCTGGGGTGATGGCTAGATGTCTTCAAAAGGGTACTGGTGACTGCATTGCATAGGGATTGACCCACAGGCTCGTTGACTGGGGGTTACTAGGTATGGTGAGGGCTTCATCATTGGTGGTGATGGGAGAAGGGGTTCAAGGTATGGTGAACAACATGGTGGGAATGATGGTGTCTCCTGCTCCATGATAGGAGGGAGAATTAGTACATTTTATCTTTTGTTATGCACAAAGCTGGGATGAAGAGGGACTCTTCCAACATGGGGTACTCATGCAGAGGCACCATCTTAGTTATGTTGAAATGGATGAGAGACAATCAAGGACACTTAGGCAAATAGCCTAGGTAGAACTGAGGGTGACAAACAACTAGGTGTATTCGCATAGATGAAATGTAAAGGAATTACAAGTTATGTCATATCAACTTAAATAGTGAGAGGCAAGTCAATGGAATCTTATGGAACAAGATAGAACAAGTGGAGTAAGCACAATGATACCTCAGATATCAAGTAGTCAACGAGAATGACTAATACTATGGATGAAGTACACCATGGAGTAGAGTGATAGAGTGAAAGCAGAATTAATATGAAATAAGCGAGGTATTGAGCTTGGATAATGTGAAGGCTCGATCCTGTAAGATGAGCATCTAGTGCTTCTTGGGAAGAGAGTCAAACGGAGTGTGTATATCATGGACAAGAATAAGGAAAACGTGGAAGAAAATGAGAAGAACTGTAACAATAAGAGCTTTTCCATTCCATGCTATTGTCTATGCTAAGAATCACTGCTACTATCACCATTCACTGCATCATATGCCTCATATACTAGTTTACCTTTAGTCCAGTATACTAGTCTTCCATTAAGTCTATAAACTCCAGGAATGGTTGGACTATGCAACTAATCATTTCTAGGGAACCATAAGCTCTTTGAACACTTTCTCTTCATCTTAACACTTTTGAATCCCTTTGGGGACAAATATATCATATCCTTCTTTTATCTTGCTTATTTGCTAGCCCTTTTCAAAGTGAACAGGTTAGCCATTTTACTGTGGCTTGTTATAACTATGCACTGGAACATTATAGATCTTAGTGTCTTACCATTTAATGTGACTTCTACTCTATGTAAGAGTACTTGGCCTGCTTTTGCCACCATTGACATTATGGAATTTGCAATCAATTCAAACATTTTGCAAATGATTGTTCATATTTACCAAGAATCATTATCATGGAATCAATAGAGCCTCAAAACTGAAAGGCATGTATTCTATTACAGTTTTTCATCCATATCACAATATCTTTCTCTTTGTTGTTGAGTACCATGATGTGTTCCCATTTAGATATTATTCCATTGAGCCCTTGCTACTCATTCTATAGGAGCAAGTCTTCTTATTCTTCATGCTTGTGTCTTTATTTATTATTCCTTGTCCTTAACTTTCTCATTTCCATTTCATGGCCTGGTCTACCTTATATTTAATTACAGTCATGCTCTCACTTAGCTCATTGTTTCTCTCCATTCCACAACATTCCATTCCATTTCACGATTAGCTAAGCCCATACCTTGTATATATTTAAGTCCCACAGTCTCCTCTATAAACCTCACATTTCATCCACACAATACAATGTAGTCTCTAATGTTACTGTTGTCTCTTGATCTCAGTGGGATCTTCATTCTCAAACCCCCCCCAGGAGATTGTTCATCTCCTCATCCCCTTCTTGAGTATTATAAGATAGTGCCTCTTCATGAGTGCTCCACTCAAGTTGTGGTCCTAAGTTCCTTGTCATTGTAGCATAACATATTCTATTGGAATAGTAAGCACATGCACAGCCATGAAAACAACCAGTCAGGACAAACACCAGTGTGTATATGGTATGCACATGCAACATTCCTTGCATAGACAAATTGTATGCCCCCATCATTTCATTCCATCATGTACTTTGCCTTTTTTATATTTCTATGTTATTACTTACATGGATTTTAACAAGATCCTTTTCATTCCCTTTGAATCATTATATATTTGACACAGTATATAAAATGTACATTGTGTTGTCAAGCAGCCCAATCTGTTATCACACAATGACTGAGCATTCTCAATAGATAAATATTATAGTTCATTATTGCACAATGACAGAGCATCCTCAACAGGTAAATATCATAGTCCACTATTGTATAACAATTGAGCATTCTCAATAGTCATGTACTCATATCTGATTGAGTGCCAGATTTTCTACATATTCTTGGAATTCAGGATAGGATCTTGAACATATGTAAAGAGTAATGTTATAATTTTATATTTTTTTTGCAATCTGTTTTTTTTTCTTGTTAAACATGAGAATGGATATCCCTTTATCTGATATTTGTTCAAGCCATTACTACTTACCTATAGGACTAGACCTTTTCACTATTCATGCCCACTTTCTTATTTGTGTCATAGTTTTAAGTT
This sequence comes from Tylopilus aff. balloui, assembly GCA_038089055.1. Taxonomy (NCBI): domain Eukaryota; kingdom Fungi; phylum Basidiomycota; class Agaricomycetes; order Boletales; family Boletaceae; genus Tylopilus; species Tylopilus aff. balloui. Next base: position 32,441 of record JBBPKC010000236.1, read on the forward strand.
CTTTATTCTCATGTCTTCACAGTATACTTCTCATTTAATCTGTGGCTTATTTTCATATACATCTCACTTTTCAAATCCTTAGTTAATCATTCTATCCCATTCCCTAGCATTTGTTAAGAGTGAACTGACTAAGTCCTGCACAACTCCAGAACTCTGGAGTTGAGGCAAACGGGGCATTGGCTTCACCTTATGTGGTGTGCCCTTGCACCGGAATCGTGCCCCAGTATTTCGAACGGAGGGTTGGAGGTCGGAGGTCCGGGGTCCGGAGGTCTGAGGTCCGGAGGTCTGAGGGTTGGAGGTCTGAGGGTCGGAGGGAGGAGAGAGGGCATCAAGCCCTCAACGAAGGTCAAAGGAGAATGAGAGGAAGATAGACTCGGTCATCTACATTGATAGTCTATGTCAATATTCAAACTGAGGTCTACAGGCAGTAAACTACAGAGTTTATATATGGAGGGAAATCTGGATAACTAAGTCCGGAGTCGGAGTGAAGTATGTACCGGAAGTGTCAAGTGTTGGCTCTACTGAGTCAGAGCCTCAGGATCATGCTCCGAGTGAGCAATGACATCGGAGTAGTTCTAATACCGAAGGATGAAGCACATGTAGTTCGGAAGA
>JBBPKC010000237.1:0-33026 GCA_038089055.1 Tylopilus aff. balloui
ATGAATTTAGTAAATTAATAACTCCTATTAATTTCTTTATATGGTGGCACAAAATCGGAAGCCCCGACTGTTTACTAAAAACACAACTATCTGCAATTATGAAAATAATAGTATAGGTAGTGAGATTTGCCCAATGCCATATTCATAAGTAATAATAATAGGTAACTGTTTCTTTACAAAAAGTTGGTTAATAGCGGTCTTAACTATGAGGATCCTAAGGTAGCAAAATAAATTGGCCATTAAATGTGGTCCAGTATCAATAATTTAACGATGGCTTCACTGTCTCTACAACTTGCTCAGTGAAATTGAATTACCCGTGCAGATGCGGGTTACCTCAAAGAGGACGGGAAGACCCCATGCAGCTTTACTGTAACTAGTTATCATATAAAAGTTCTATAACCTCGGTTATACAGATAATAGGGAGTCGATTTGACATCTATGGAAAACCTTAGGTCTGAGGTGGGACTGGTATTTATCTTTTTATTTAAAAAATTTTAAGAAGAAATAGCTGACTAGTTGACAGTTTGACTGGGGCGGTCGTCTTTAATAGAGTAGCAAAGTACATCCAAATAGATTAAATTTTATAATAATATTTTATATTTTAAAATGTTCTGACAAATAATTATATATTGTTAATTATTTTTTAAAATAATTACTTATTACTTAATATTTTAATTCATTTATAAGGTATGCTAGACATTAAATGGAGGTTAATGAATCATGAAAGGTTCTGTAGGGTGCAATGACGGTAAGCATGCTTAACTGAAAGACTTAATAGTCGTACAGATACGTAAGTAGGGCATAGTGACCCTTTGCTATATTATGGAATAGACAGGGATCAATTGATAAAAGTTACGCTGGGGATAACAGCCTAATAGCCAGCGAGAGTACACATTGTCCTGGCTGTTTGGGACCTCGATGTCGACTTAATTTATCCTCCAGGGGCAAAACCTTGGAAGGGTTCGGCTGTTCGCCGATTAAAAAATTACATGAGTTGGGTTTAATACGACGTGAGTCAGTATGGTCCCTATCCTTTTGAGGGAAAATAGTAAAAAGGGGTAGACCTTCTAGTACGAAAGGACCAATAGGCTGTGTTTCTCTAGTGTACCAATTGTAATATAAAATAATTAGATAAATTATACAAGTAATTTAAATTAATTATTGAACTTTGCATAGTTGGGTAGCCACAAACATAATAGATAATTACTGAAAGTATATCAAGTTCGAATCTATCCCCTAGATACTATCATTAGATTTCTCTTTGTTATCTATCACGAGTAGTTATTATTACTTTCCTAATTTTAATTATTTCTTGTAATCGGTATATAATATATATACTACAATTTTATACTATAGTTATTCTATATTGATAGAAAGTATCTAAATATATACATGTATATTACGTATATTTAACAATATGAATTATAAATATTGTAATAAAACACAAAGAGATTAAAATCTATAAATAAAGAAATAGATCATTTCTTAGATAGGATGCAAATGAATTGATTGTAAAATCGTAAGTTTAGCATTACTAATTTTTAAAATAGACTTGATGTTCTAGGTTGTCATAATATAAGAATATTAGTAATAAGTAAATATTTTATATAAATATATATATCTATGTAATGTAAATAATTCAGATTATTATTCTTAATATTTACATTAAAAGGAACAAAATATATTCTTCGATTTTATTAAAATTTTAATAAAAGAATTGATTAAGATAAATCTTAGTATACCTAATTTTATGAATTATTTTAGTATAATCTTATTAAAATAATTAATACTTATAAGGTATTAAACTCAGTTTAATTATATTTACTCTCTAAATATAACCAATAATTTTGTAATTAAACTAAGACTGATAAAAAATTAAATTAAAAAATTATTTAAATATAAGCAATGTTAAAAAATATCTTAATTTTTAATACTTTATATAATGATGCTCCTCAACCTTGGCAATTAGGATTCCAAGATTCTGCTTCACCAGCCTTTACAGGTATTATTGATTTACATAATTCTATTTTCTTTTATTTAATAATTATTTGTGTAGGAGTTTTCTGGGCTTTAGGTTCTATTATTTACTATTATAATTCTAATAATTCTCCTATTGTGCATAAATATCTTAATCATGGAACTTTAATAGAATTGATTTGGACTATAACACCAGCTTTAATTTTAACAGTTATAGCCTTTCCTAGTTTTAGATTATTATATTTATTAGATGAAGTAACTTCACCCACTATAACAATTAAAGTAGTAGGTCATCAATGGTATTGGTCATATGAATATAGTGATTATGTTACAGAAAATGGACAATCTATTGAATTCGATTCATATATGATCCCTGAATCAGATTTAGAATTAGGTCAATTTAGATTATTAGATGTGGATAATAAAATGATTATCCCTGTAGATTGCCACATAAGATTAATTGTTACAGGTGCAGATGTAATCCATAGTTTTGCTGTACCATCATTAGGAATTAAAATTGATGCTACACCAGGTAGATTAAATCAATGTTCTATCTTAGCTGAAAGAACAGGAACTTTCTATGGTCAATGTTCAGAAATTTGTGGAACATGGCACGGATTTATGCCTATAGCTGTAGAAGCAGTTTCAGTACAAGATTATTTAGCTTGGGTAGATTCAATGTAATAATAAGAATTTAGTAATAAAATAATTTTAATAAATTAGAATAATATAAATTTGCTCCCCTCCAAGTTTAAATTTTATTAAAAAATAAAATAATTTATATTAGTATATGATATAATAATAATAATAGGTTATTTATGTATAACTTACTTATATTTGATATATTATAATAAAATTATATAAGATAAGAATATATTATATGTAATAACATGTAATAAGTTTTATTAAGAATATTTAATAATATTAAACATAAAAATTTTAATTAATTTAATTAATATTATTAACTTTAATATTTAAAATTTTATAAAAGAGATTTATAATTTATAGGTGAAATTTAAATATAGTGGGGAAATCTGATAATTGGTAATCAACTGTACTTGCACTACTGTAATGATAGTTCGAGTCTATCTTTCTCCAAATACTAAATATTTTATTATAATATTCTATAAGCTTCGGTTGCTTAAGGGTTAAAGCGTTCGACTGAAGATCGAAAGACAGTGGTTCAACTCCATTCCGAGGCATCTTATTCATAATAAAAGCCTAAATAGTTTTAAAGGTAAAATTACTTACTTGTAATAAGTCGTTGGGGGTTCAAGTCCACCTTTAGGCAAATTAATAAAATAAAAGAATATGTATATAAAATATAAAACGTAAAAACTAATTAATGAATGAATTTTATATGAGTTATAGTATAATTGGCAAAACGTCTTCCTTTGGCGAAGAATTTCCTCGTTCGAATCGGGGTAACTCAAATTGAGTTATATTCTGATATTTTATATAATTTTTAGTTATTAAGTATATTCCTACATTTAAAATTTAAATTTTTAATCTTAAAATTAGTTTAATTTCTTATTATTTAAATTTTTTCTTTAAGTTAATTATATAAGTTGGTAGTATAACTCAAAAGGTAGAGTGTTTCACTTTTAATGAAATGGTTGAGAGTTCGAATCTCTTTACTTCCTTTATATTAATTATTATTGGTATAAATATACTTTATATATTATGGTAGTAGTATATTTACTTAAATAAAGAGCATAGTATAATTGGTAATATAATGATCTCCAAAATCGTTGTTAGGTGTTCGAGTCACCTTGTTCTTGTTTAAAAGGTTTATAAGGGTCCTTAGCTTAAAAGGTAGAGTTTCTAATTGTCACTTAGTAGGATACCAGTTCGAATCTGGTAGGACTCGTGAGAGAATAATTTTTTATTATATATTAATACTACTCTAAAAGAGTAATATTATTTAAATTATAATATACGTCAGACACTATCTTTAATTTATATATTATAATACATATGTTAGCTGCAGCAAAATTCATCGGTGCAGGATTAGCTTGCTCAGGTTTAATTGGTGCCGGATTAGGTATCGGACAAATCTTTGCTTCATTAATCGCTTCTACTGCTAGAAATCCTCAATTAAGAGGACAATTATTTGGTTACGCAATTTTAGGATTCGCCTTAGCCGAAGCTACAGGATTATTCTCTTTAATGATTGCTTTCTTATTATTATACTCATAATTAAATAATAAAATTATTATTAATAAATGATTGATTCATTTTATCTCCCCTCCTAATAAATAAATGCTGAATCTGTATCAGTATAATGAACATTTTAAAGAAACTATTTCAATTTTTATTAAATATAGATATTTAGATATGTCTAAAATTGAAAATAAATCTTTAATAGTGGATATAAGAGATAAAACTAAAGTAATCCCCACACATTTAATTACTAAAATTAGTATTCCATCAATATATAATTCAGAAAAATGGGGTATCATAGGAAACAAATCTGAATTCGATGGTATTATTAAATATGCAATTTCTAGAAAGAATTATTTCTATTATATTCTACAGAATAAAGATGAAAGAAATGTAGAAATCTTTAAAAATTATAAATTAGTAATTCAATTTACAGATAAATTTATTAAGGATAATTATTTTATTAGAACTATTAAAAATAATCAATTTCATTTTATTAATGATAAATTAGTAACTCAAATTAGTAATGAAAAAGATATAAAATATATTGATAAAATTAAAAAAGATAATATTATTAATGAAAATATTATTACTTTAGATTTAGAAACTAGATCTATATTAGAAAATAATGAAGAAGTATTATCTGTAATTTCTTGTTGTATTTATGATGGTGTTAACAAATATTCATTTTATTTATCTGATTATAATTCTAATGATGATTTCTTAAGAAATGCTATTAAATCTTTAATGTTTCCTAAATATAATGATTATAAAGTATATATACAGAATTTATCAAGTTTTGATGGGATATTTTTAATAAAAATATTAGCAACCATGAAGAATACTAAATTAATTCCAATTTTAAAAATAATAAAATGATTGCTTTAACATTAAAATATGGTAATAAATGTAAAATTACTTTCTATGATTCTATGCTATTATTACCTAGCTTCTTAGAGAAATTAAGTAAATCTTTTAACATAGATAACAAAAAAGTGATATTTCTTATTTATTGGTTATTAAATAATCCTGAATTTAATCTTAATTATATTGGAAATGTCCCAGATATTAAATATTTCAAAGATATAAGTATTGAGGATTATACTAATTATGTCAATGAAAGAAATGATATATGGAATTTTAAAAAATGAGTTATTAAATTAAAATATGTTAGATTGTATAGCTTTATATGAAATATTAATTAAATTTAATAGTTTAATATTCGAAAAATTTAGTATTAATGTTATTAATTATCCTACATTACCTTCTCTAGCTTTTGCGATTTATAGAAGTTCATTTATGAATGAGTATAAAATTCCTAAAATTGGTGGTAAAATGTTATATGATATTAGAAAATCTTATACAGGTGGAGCTACTGAAATGTATATACCATATGGTGAAAATCTATCTCATTATGATATTAATTCATTATATCCTACTAGTATGTTTAGATATGATATGCCTATTGGGAATATTAAATATTTTATAGGTAACATTTTAGAAATAAATGATAATCCTTTTGGATTCTTTAAATGTAATATTAAATCTCGTGATAAATTAGAGAATCCTATATTACAAATTAGATATAAGGATAGAACAATATCACCATTAGGAAGTTGGATAGGTTGGTATTTCAGTGAAGAATTATTTAATGCACAAAAATATGGGTATACATTTGAAATCTTAGAAGGATATCTATTCGAAAGAGAGAATATCTTTAAAGATTATGTATCTGTATTACATGAAATGAAACAATCTTCTGAAAAATCTAGTCCTATGTATTTAATTGCGAAATTATTAATGAATTCCTTATACGGAAAATTTGGTATGACTGATGATTTAGCTAATCATGTTATTATTAACAGTGATAAATTAGATAAAATAATTGAATCTAAAACTAAAATTAAAACTTTAGAATTAGATGAGGATTTATATTTAGTTAGTTATCATGATATTAATGAAAATAAATTCATTGATGATTCTACTGAATATGATATCTACGTAGGAATCGCTTCTGCAATAACTGCATATTCAAGAATTCAAATGACTCAATTCAAAAATTTACCTGATAATAAAATGTATTATACTGATACAGATTCAGCTGTAATGGAAAAACCATTAGATGATTATGTAGCAGATAAAAATTTAGGACAAATGGTCTTAGAAAAAGAATATAAAGAATTTGTAGCTTTAGCACCTAAAGTTTATGGTGGAATCTTAAATAATAATAAAGAAATTACAAAAGTTAAAGGATTTAAAATAAAAGTGTCTTTTAACGAATTAAAATTATTATTAAATAAAGATACCTCATTAGAATTAAATCAAAGTAAATGGTTTAGATTTATAGGTAAAGGTACAATTTACAATTAAATCTCAGCCATATACCTTAGTACCAACTGCTAACAAAAGAAAATTAATATATGAAAATAATATATTAATTGGAACAAAAGCATTTAATTTAGATAATCCTCTCCATAAAATATTCTTTAATTTAAAAAGGGAAAAATCTCTGAACAGGTAGTCAGAAAATAACAGTTCAACTCTGTTAAGAATATATATTTGTAATCGAATTAGAGGGCTATATAAAAATATACAAGTAAAGGGGTTCGAACCCTTAATTGCTAATAGCTATAAATGCCTAAGATTTACCCGGTTACCAGAATTACGGCATACTTGTTAATAATAGAAACTACTAAATAAGTCTATTTTATGGGTTACCTAATTAGTTGTTAATAATGTATACTACAGAGAAGTATAATTACATTGAATAAATACTATTCTTAATTTGTTGTTGTTTTTATTATTATTTTAAATATAGGGAGTAGAGTAATCGAAACTCTGTCTGTAAAGTGTAAATTTAAATTTTTGGAATTATTTAATTGACTATAAAAATTATTAGTGAGGAATTGGTATAGATTCGAACTGAGGAGATCTACTATACTACTTTTTGTAACCAAAGTAAATTTTAGAAAATATAAAATTACATTATTTTTAGAGAAAAACAACCTTTGTTTTATATACGAGTAATCAGATTCGAACTGATGAGATCTACTTGGAAGGTAGAGGTTATACCAACTTAACTATACTCGTGAGATATATAAATTTTAAAAATTAGTAACTCCAAAACTTAATAATTAACATTGTGTTTTACACCTTAACTTATAACTAAGTTAGATATTAGGCTTATAAGACAACAGTTAAAAGCAAAGATTAAAGTTAGGTTTAAACCATAGGAAATAATAAATTTTTACACACAAATAAAAATAATGTATCTGAGTATAAAATATATTTATTACAAGTAAAGGGGTTCGAACCCTTAATTGCTAATAGCTATATATTCCTGAGATATACACGGTTACCAGAATTACGGCATACTTGTTATATATATAATAAACTCGCTACATTGAATAAATACTATTCTTAATTTGTTGTTGTTTTTATTATTATTTTAAATATAGGGAGTAGAGTAATCGAAACTCTGTCTGTAAAGTGTAAATTTACTGCTATACCACTCAGCTAACCCCCTAATATTAATAAAATCTTATTTATAAAAAATAAGATTTGGATATTTATTTGTATAGTTAAAACTGGAGGGGGTTATATACTTTTCGTTTTATTTTTCAGCAGCACCTTCCAGTACGGCTACCTTGCTATGACTTTTGAGATGTTACTCAATTTAATTCGTTGGGTTCAGTTTTTCTTGACAATCACGTTTATAATTTAGATTAGACCTGAATATATATTATTAAATATGTTACTATTGAGTAATTATATATTCAAATAGTTAATAAGCATATACTATTTAACTAAAATCTAACTTTAAACTAATACTCGTATATTTATACTTTCTATTTAAAAATTGAAAATAAGAAAATAAGAACATGCACATCTTCCTTAAAATCAAATTCCTTCCCAGCGACAGACGGTTAGTTCATCCTGAATGCTTAATTCACCGTTGCGTAATGATCAACGATTACTCGAAATTCCTTTTTCATGTCACCGAGTTTCAGATGACAATTCAACTAATTTAATAGTTAACTTTCTTTAATGGTTAGCTCCTCCTTGATTTAAATAGAATTTTTTTTTTCTATTTAAGGACAGAATTGCATCATTTTGTAAAAGTTTTTGTGGCACGTCTATAGCCCAGTTCATGAGGGCCATAATGACTTGTCTTAGCCCCAACTAGCATCTTATCAACACTATTATATATTATGTATAAATTAATACTAGGGATTTCGTCCGTTTACGGATTTAACCAAACTTCTCACGACACGGACTGACGACAGCCATGCAACACCTGTAATCTTACAATAATTCATTTAATTAAATATTAATAAGAATATACAAGAACTGGTAAGATTTTACGCGGATTATCGTATTAAATAACATGCTTCACTTCGTTTGCTTCAAGACCGACTAATTTTTTTGTTTTCAACTTTGCAGTCTTACTAACAAGGCGGAATGGTCATCATGTTAACCTCGTTACTAATAAATATATGTACATAAAATTTTAATAACTACCATTCATTGTTGACTGAGAGAGATAATTAGGTATCTAATCTAAGTTTCTTATTCTCCCCTTCGTTTCTGAGCGTCAATCTTAAGTAGATAAATAGCTTTAACCTTTAGTACTCCACATTATTATAAGTTGTCAGTCCCAATTAATTATGTTGTTTAGCTTATCCTCTTTTAGATTCTAGCTTTAATTAGAATATAAATTATATATAAATGTAATTATATTTAAAGCCGCCTACACACCCTTTACGCCTGATTAAGACGATTAACGTTTGTGTCTAAGGTCTTACCGAGTCTTCTGGCACCAAATTTAGACGACACTAATAGTAAGATAATATCATTATTTTCTCTTACCTTATCTTAATATTTAATTAAGATTTCAGTTAGCTAGTTCACTCTTACGAGCATTGACTAATATTCTTGACTGCAGGTAATTTTATATTACTTGGGGTATTCCACTCCCAATGTGGCCATATGTTCTGTCAAACTTGGCTTTTGATCGTAGACTTGGTAGGCCGTTACCACTACCAACTATCATAATCAAAGTAAATAGAATCCTAAAGCAGAAAATTTCCTTTTAAGTAGATAAATAATTCTACCTTAATCGTTTATTCCTAAAACAATTATTTAAATTATTAAATTTTTTATACTTTTCGTTTTATTTCTTTTCTGATTAAATATCTTCTAACTATGAAGACTTATAGGGTATCTTATTTACTATACTCACCTCTACACCATATTTCTTAAAAAACCGAAATTTATTATCAGAAATAACGATTTGCATGTCTTAAAACTACTGAATAACGTTCAATCGGAACCAAAATTAAATTCTTACTAAAATTTAAACAATTAATATTTAATTGCCTTATTATATATGTTTCCACAATATTTTATATCTCTTTTAAATAAAAAAAATTAATAATTAAGTTTATTTGTTTTTTTTTTTTATAATACGGGCACTGTCGGATTTGAACCGACGACTCTTTTGGAGTACTCATTTTCAAGACGAGCGCCATAAACCAGACTCGACCAAGTGTCCATAAGAAGGGGGATTAATAAAATTTCCAACCCATACTTTTAAAATTTTACCTATTTTGTAAAGCATATTTTCTAGTAAATATGATATTAAAAAATTAAAGTGTAAGTTTCTTTTTTTTTTTAAGTATATAAATTCTATAAAGATTATCATAACCATTAGAATGGATTCTACTTTCTATTATAAAATTAGGATCTAAAATAGATTGTAATAATTTTATACCATTCCAAAAAAAGAATTAGTACTAATTCTAAAGATTTTATCTCTTTTATCAAAATGACCATCGCACATTATCCAATAGGCTAAACTTCTTGATGTTAATAATTCATCAATGTTATTTGGAATAACTTTTTCTTATTTCTACCGTTAATCTTTATATATCAATGAGAATAAATTTCTGTAAAGTATGGATGAGTTAAAGTACCAAATCTGTAAGCAGTATAAGTTTTATTATATTTTACCTTATTTTTAGTAATTTAGGACCAGTACTTATTATAAGAATAGAATATAAATTATCTATAAATTCTTTACTTGATTGATAAAATACTATATTAGCACTTTAGAAGATTTGTTTAATCAAGCATCACCTAATAACATTCTCGTAACTACTTTTTCATTTATTTTTTGAGTAACTTCTATTAATTTGTTTTTATTCATTGTTATGTAAAATAAATGTTCTTTCAGTCTTACTTTTGTTTGATAATAAACAATAAAATTTTATTTTAAATAAAAAATATTCAATAAAAATATATCTATATATAGATAGTAAAATAACTTTATTCTTTATATCTTTAATATCGTAAGATTCATCTTAAACAATTCTAACAATATTATATATAAAAAATTATTATAACTTATATATTTTATATTTAAGATTTTTGATTCTTTTATAAATTTCATCATTAGTTATATTATTATAAAACCCCTTTTAGTAAGTTTATTAATTAAATAAGACCGAAGGGAATTGAACCCTTATAATATCCATTATGAGCGAACTGCATTGACCAATTATGCTACAGTCTTAAAATTTATATAAGATAAGACAAATTCTATAACCTATATTAATTTAATAATAAATTATTAAGAGAGATATGTTATTATAAAAATTAAACTTGAAGAGTTTAGGAATCGAACCTAATGTGGTCGAAGACCAATTCTTTTACAGAGAACCACCATTACCAATCGGATCACCTCTCCTTCAAAATTTGAGAAATTATTCTCTAACCTTCTTTTAATTTAGGTTTTAATTTAGGTTTTAATTTAGGTTTTAATTAATAAATGTTTAATGAAATGAAAATTAGAATAATAAAGTTATTTATAAAAAAAGGGAGAGGGATTAAATTAATAATAAATACTAAATAAATTCTAATTATTCTTGAGTATTAGTTAAAGATATAGCTCCAGATCCTATTTCTAATATGAATCCTATAGTTAATACAAAAAAGAAGATTAAACCTATTACAAATCCATAAGTACTTACTTGATATAAAGTAACAGCTAAAGGAAATAATAATAGAATTTCTAAATCAAAAACTAAAAATAACATAGCTACAATATAGAAATGAATTTGGAAAGTAGATCTAGTTTGTCCTTCAATAGCTAAGAAACCACATTCATAAGCAGATGCTTTAGCTTCATAAGCATTTTTAGGAGCTAATAATAAGTTTAAAGCTAATAAAGCAATAGCTAAAAATGGAACAAATATAAATAATGTTATTATATTATTCATGATATATTGTATTTATCAAATAATAATATTGATAGTAACTGAACACTATTTAAAATTATTGTAGGTTTAATTAAAAATAATAATATACCTAATGTTAAACTAGATATTAAGAAACTATGAAAATTATTTAATACTAATTCATTACTTTCTGTAATATTTGAGTTAGCATTTGTTTCTTCTGTGTGTAATACTTTTATTATTTTTATATAATAAGAAGCACTTATTACACTAGTTATTATAGCAATAATAGCCATTACATAATATTGACTATCGATAGCAGAATATAATACATAATATTTAGAAAAGAAACCAATTAAAGGTGGTACACCTGCCATTGAAAATAAACAAATAGTTAAACTTAAACTTAAGATAGGATTATGGAAAAATTGTCCTTTTAATTGAGAGATAAAATTAATATCTGAATTAATTAAGTTATTATTTAATAAAATATTTTTATTAATAACATATCCAAATGCTAATAAAATTAAGAAAACATTTAAATTTGTTAAACTATATTGAATTACATAAAAATATAAAGCTTCTACTGAACTTGTTGAATTTATTGCTAAAGCAATTAAAATAAATCCAACATGAGAAATAGTACTATAAGCTAATAATCTTTTTATTCTAATTTGTGATAACCCAACAACTGTACCTATTATTAAAGATAATAAAGCACTTATTAGTAATAAATGTTTAATTTCTACTATTTTATATTTAGCAAAATTTAAGAAAAAGAATGGAAAAAAATGAATATTATCTAATAAAGAAGTTGATAAATTTAATCCATTTATTATCTCAAATAGTAAAAATATTATAGATATTTTAGGCATTATAGTTAACCAAAGAGTAACTATAGTAGGACTATTATCATAAACATCAGGAGCCCAATTATGTAATGGTGCTGCTGCTATTTTAAATAATAAACCTAAAAAAACAAATATAATTCCTAATAACATACCTAATGAAACTGGATCCTGAAATGAAAAAACTTGTAACACAGAACTTAAACTATATAAAGATTCAAAATTAGTGATTCCTGTATACGAGTAAATTAATGCTACTCCTAATAGTATCACACAAGATGATAATCCACCTAATAAGAAATATTTTAATCCTGCTGCAGTAGCTGATTCGGAATCTCTATATAAAGTTGCTAAAATATATACACCAAAAGATTGTAATTCTAAACTTAAATACATTGAGATAAAATCTGATGAAGATAATAATAATGAAGAACCTAAAGTACTAAATAAAACTATTAAAGAATATTCAGTAGCAGGGTTATTAACATAAGTTAATTTATCTGATTCTATATTAATATTGTTTTTGTAACTATATTTTAATATATGATTATTTAAAATAGGCCAAGCTGTTAATATTAATGCACCTATAATATATATATATATATCTATTATTTGTGATGTAATAGTCACATGAAATAAACCACTATATATACCTAAACCTGATTCAATTGATTGAATATATAAGGAATTTAAAGATAAACACGCGGCATAAATATATATAATAGCAGTTAATCTGATAAATAAATTAGGAGACAAATTTATTCTAATAGAAGGAATGGCGATAGCCACAATTAATATCAATAAACTAATAAAAATCATTAAACATTAAATACCCTTATCTAAGTATAGTATTTATTAACTATTTTAACAAATTACTTTAAACAATAAAATACTTATTAATCTGTATACTTTTATACTTCAGAAATTATTTTAATAAATAATTAAATTCTAGGAGGGGATATAATATATATTCTTATATATAATATATATCTAATAACTAATATTTAAATTATAATAAGATTTATAAGATATAAATTCTAATACGAAAATCTAGATTTTCTAGAAATAAAGATAGTAGCTACCATTGCTAATAATAATAATATACTACAGATTAATAATAAAGCTGCTCCATATGTATATAAATTATGTCCTATAGCTTCAATATGTAAGAAATGAGTAATAGTTATATCAGCAATAGAAGGATTATATGTAGTTAATACATTTATTAAAGATGAATTATTAACTGTTAAGAACAAACTATTAACAATATTAGTTAAATCAAAGAACATAGAAATAATAGAAACATTATTAATTTGGAAAGGTAATATAGTGAATATTATATATATATATAAAGAACCTATACCTAATGCTAATGGAAAATTTTGTGTATATTGAGATCCTGTTTCTAAAATATCTGTTAATTTGATATTAATCATCATTATTACAAATAAAAATAAAACAATTATAGCACCTACATATAATAAAATATAGGAGATACCAATAAACTCAACACCTAATAAAATTAAATACCCCGCAATATTAAAGAAAACTGAAATTAAATATATAACAGCTAACACAGGATTAGTAGAAGTTATAACTAATAAACTAGAAAGAATAGCACCAAAGGCTAAAATGTTTAATAATAAATTTTTCATTCGTAAATAAATTTTATTTCCTTTTGCCTACGTTTTACCGTTCGTAATATATACATATTACAACTAAAGGCTGAATTTCATTAAATATTAATAAATTTTAATACTTAAGTAGGTTTTACCTAGAATTTGTGACCTTAATCTAATAAAGGCAGAGTTCCATATGAACAAAATCAAACAATGAACGTAAAAATTATATATTATAAATATTTACGTACTTATACATATAATTGTATATAAATATAAGTAATTAATCGCTACTAGTTGCGAATAGAAAGTTAGAAAGGTGATTAAATTATTTTAATAAATAATTAATAAATATTCAATAAAATTCTTAAATATAAACCATATTAATACCTAGAATAAAATAGATTAGTTATATTTAACTTTTTTAATTATTTAAATATAATCCTGTTGATACAGATATACTAAATGAACCTCTTCTATTTTTATTTGAAAATCTGGCAGTTTCAACCAATACTGCTTTTTTTCTAGCTAAACTTCCTATTTTTTCAATTTTAATTGTTTTTCTAGGCACTATTTTTTGTGTTGGGAATCTACCTGCAAATTTAATAGTTAATCCTGTTAAATAACCAGGTATAATAGAGAATCTTTTTCTTTGAAAATTAGCAGTAGGTTTAGTAATTAAAGCAGATTTATAAATTTTACTTAATAATCTTCTAATTTTAATATTTTCAGAGAAATAAGACAATAAATTAACAATAATATTAGGATCATAGAAAGGATAATGTAATCTAATTAATTCTAATTGAACAGGTTTATTAAAAATTTTACTTAATAATTGAGTTAAAAATTTTAATTTATGATTATAAATATTTAATAAGATAGAATTATTTTGTAATTTTTTTAAATTAAAATTATCTTCAGAATATTGAATAGGTCTATTATAATTAATAAATGCATTATTAAATAATCTTTTTATTCTTTTTTGAGCTTGAATATCTGACATTTTTAATAAGTCATTTCTTTTTATTATTATATTGATCAATTTTTGAATTTGTTTTGATGGCATAGTGAAATTTTTTACTACTTCTTTTTGATCATTAAAATTTAATTTATTAAATAATAATAATAATTTTTGTTTAGAATTAAAAAAAGTTGATTTAAATAAATTTGTAATTTCTTTATTAGATTTATAATCTAGTTTATTTATTAATTTATTTATTATATTTTGACTCCATTTTTCTTTCATATGTTTTGATAATTTTACATCAGGATAAAAAAATAATTGAATAAATATTTTTTCATTTATATAAGATATTTTAGGTTGACTAATTAAACATCTCATAGAAATAAAAGCTGAATATAATAAAGTATATATATTTTTTATTACTTTAGTATTATTTATATTAAATTTATAAAAAATATTTTTACTTACAGCTAAATCAGGATAATATTTATTAATCATTCTAATATAATTAATATTTTTAATATTATTATTAGAATAATTGTTAACCAATAAGTTTAAAGGAAAATTTATATTATTAATAACATAATTATCAACATATTTATTTTTCATATTATCATTAATTTGACTTACATTATTTATTCTGGAATTTATACTTATTTTAGATTGTGTAATTAATTGTTCTTTATGTATATTTACTAATTCTAAAGAATTATTTAATTTCTGATAATTTTTTATTTGGTTACTATAAAATTGTAAACTTTTTAATTTTCTTCTTAAAATTTTCATTTTTGTTTTAGAATTATTTTTAAAGAAACCATCAAAATTACTTAATATAAATGAAGGATTATGTTCAGTTCCTTTATAATTTTGATTCATAGACATAGGTAAATATAAATTTTGTTTTAATCTGGAATAAAATAAAGGTATTATATTACCTATTTTTCTTTGATTATTCTTCATTCTAACTTAAATTTAGTTATTTTACTAACTTACTTAAACATATTCGAAAACATATAAATAAAGTGAAGAATTCTCTGTGTGATTTAATTATTTATACTTTATTTACTTATTTAATAATAATAATCCATTAAACAATGTTAATATAAAATTTTTTATTAAAGCTGAAAATAATAGATACTTACTAATTTTAAGTTTAAAATAAAATAAACAATATTTATATAAGTTTGTATCTTTAATAGAATATAATTCTATTGTCAGCTCATACTTTTAAATAAATTAAGGAGGGGAAAAAAATAATGATTAATATGTATTATATATATAATAATTTAATTATTTTATATTATATAAGATAGTTGATATTGATACATGTATTGAATCTAAGATTACATTAGGAAATATCCCTAATAATATTGTAGGTATTAATAAAGAAATTAAAATAATAAATTCTCTTCTAGTAATATCTAATACAATTACATTTTTCATATTAGGTGAATAAGTTCCATATGATATTCTATTATATAAGAAGATAGAATAACATGCTGATAATACTATACCACTTGCTCCTAATGCGGAGATTATAGGGTTAATTTCCCATATTCCAATTAAAGATAATTGTTCACCTAAGAAATTTAAGCTTAAAGGTATACCAGTGTTACATAATGTAAATATAAAGAATAATATAGAGAAAATAGGCATATAAGTAACTAAGCCTCTAATATATTTTATAATTCTAGTTCCTGTTCTTTCGTAAATAATTCCACCTACACAAATGAATAAGGCTGGAGAAACAAATCCATGAGCTAAAGCTAATAAAATAGCACCTTCAATACCTTGAATATTATTAGAGAATAAACCTAAAATAACAATACTCATATGAGCAATACTTGAATAAGCAATAAGAGTTTTAGTATCTTGTTGAATAATTGTAGTTAAAGAAGCATAAATTAAAGTAATAATAGCAATAGTTTGCACTAAAGGACCAAAATAATTTGTAGCATCAGGTAAGAAATTAATTAATATTCTGATATAACCATATGTAGCAAATTTTAATATAGTAGCAGCTAATAAAATTGATCCAGCTAAAGGACTATCAGCATGAGCTCTATATAACCAACCTGTAAAGGGCCATAAAGGAGTTTTAATTGCAAGAGCTAAAAAGAAAGCTAACCATAAAATTTTTTGTGCTTCAGCATTAATTTCAACTAAAGATAATAACTGTAAATCAGTAGTACCAGCTAAGTTATATATTTGTAAAATAGCTAATAACATAAATAAAGATCCAAATAATGTATATAAGAAAAATAAATTAGCTGATCTAAATCTAAATTCTCCTGATCCATATACAATTATTATTACAAATAAGATAGGTAATACACTTTCAAAGAATATATAAAACAATAATAAATCTAACACTAAAAATAAAGCTAACTGTAAAGTTTCTAAAATTAAGAAAGCAATTAAAAAAAATTTTAAATTAGAATTAAAATTATAAGCATTAGAAATGATAGCAATAGGTGTAATGAAAGTAGTTAATAATATAAAATATAAAGATATCCCATCAACACCAAAATTTAAATGCCCAAAAGTTAAATAATCAAATTCAGATACAAATTGAAATTGAGTTGTATTAGAATCGAAATTTAACCATAAGAAAATAGAAATTATTAAATTAATTAAAGAAGTAACTATAGCAATAGTTCTCATTTTAGAAAGACTATTTATAGAATTTTCTTGTATAGATAAAATAAATAGAGAACCTATTATAGGTATAACTAATAATAAAGTTAACATCCTTTCTGTTATTTATGTATTTTTGTTATTTATTGTGTGTATTAAATTTATTTCCTAAATGTAGTATTTAATATATTATTATACATTAATAATAAATATAATTTATTTATATTATTAATATGAAATAAATATTTTTATGGAGAGTATATAATAATGAAATAATTTCTATTAAAAATTTAATATTTATAAGATAAACTAGGTAATAAAGAAAAGAATAATGCTGAAATATAGATAACAATTAATCTAAATTCAGATATGACAGATGTATCAAATAATAAAGGTGCAAATACTAAAAATACTAATGTGAATATTCCAATAGTAATGTATAAAGAATAAGTAGTTATAATACCAGTATCCAATTTAGCAATATTATTAGCAGTATTTCCTAATGCGGAAGCTAAACCATAAGGACCTAATAATTCAATTACACCTCTATCTAATACTTTAGAAATGTAATTCCCAGTTAATAACCCAGCTGAAATAATATAATAATTATAAATTACATCAAAGAAATATTTACCGTTAAGGAAAGTATAAAAATTTTTCCCTAAAGCAGAATCAGTTAAATTAATAATAAAATCAGGATATATATGATATAAAAATATAGCACTAGTAGCTCCTAATATTGAAAATAATGTAGGTAATAATTTTACTATTAAAGGTAAACTAAATTCAGCTTCAATAATAGAAATATTATCAGGATTAATGAAAATAGAATTAGCAAAGAAATCTGAACCTATTCCAACAAATAAATCAGAAAAAACGAATCCAAAGAATATACTAAATAAAGCTAAAATAAATAAAGGAATAACTATAGCAAAATTAGACTCATGAGAATTTAAATAAATATTTTTAATACCATTTGGTACAGTTAAAAATACTATACTTATTAATCTGAATGAGTAAAATGCTGTTAATCCAGCTGTTAAACTTCCTAAGATATAAGCATAAATACCAGAAAAACT
Organism: Tylopilus aff. balloui; assembly: GCA_038089055.1. Classification (NCBI taxonomy): domain Eukaryota; kingdom Fungi; phylum Basidiomycota; class Agaricomycetes; order Boletales; family Boletaceae; genus Tylopilus; species Tylopilus aff. balloui. The sequence continues at coordinate 18,526 of JBBPKC010000237.1, forward strand.
GTATTGACCATATGCTAATTCTATTATTAAATCTTTACTATAGAAACCTGTTAATCATGGAGTAGCTAATAAAGATAAAGATCCTACTAACATAGTTGTATAAGTAAACGGTAAGAATTTAATTAAACCACCCATTTTTCTAATATCTTGTTCATCGGCAAAACTATGAATTACAGCTCCAGCACCTAAGAATAATAATGCTTTAAAGAAAGCATGATTAACTACATGCATTAAAGCTACATTATATTGACTTAAACCTACAGCCATAACCATATAACCTAATTGAGATATTGTACTGAAAGCGATTATTCTTTTTAAATCATTTAATACTAAACCACAAGTAGCTGCAAAAAAAGCTGTACTTGCTCCAATTAAAGTAATAACTAATAATGCAGTAGGACTAAATTCTAAAATAGCAGATGATCTTATTAATAAATATAAACCAGCTGTAACTAGTGTAGCAGCATGTAGTAAAGCACTAACTGGAGTAGGAGCTTCCATAGAACCAGGTAACCAAGAATGTAAAGGAATTTGAGCAGATTTAGCCATAGCTCCCATTAATAATAATAAACTAATTATAGTAATAGCTGTTTCATTCATAAAAGGTGCTAAACTAAAAATTGTCGAATAATCTACAGATCCAAATAAAGCAAATATTGCAAAGAATCCTATACTTAATCCCATATCTCCTACTCTATTCATTGTTAAAGCTAATATAGCTGCTTTATTGGCTTGAATTCTTGTATAATAATAATTAATTAATAAATAAGAAACTACTCCAATACCTTCCCAACCTATAAACATTACAAAATAATTAGCACCTGAAATTAATAATAACATGAAAAAGGTAAATAAAGATAAATATGAGAAAAATCTTTGATTATGAGGATCTTCAGCTAAATAAGAAGTTGTATATATATGAATTAAAGTTGATATATATAATACAGGTATAAACATAGATACAGTTAATTGATCAAATAAGAATTCTCAGGAAATTGACATAAATTCAGAATCTATCCAATTAAATAAATAAACTGAAACTGGAGAACCACATATTCCAACTTCATAAAATGCTATTGAGGCTAATAAAGAAGAAAAAGATAAACAAGTACATGTAATAATATGAGATCCAGTTATACCTATTTTTCTACCCATAAACCCAGATATAAAAGATCCTAATAAAGGTAAAATTAATATTGATAAATACATAAAATTTAAGATTTAATAGAAATATTTCCTCTTAATCTATAAAAAGCTACTAAAATACTTAAACCTATCACTGATTCAGCTCCGGCTATTGAAATAATATATATACTGAAAGTTTGTCCTATATTATCATCAAATCCAAAGGAACTAATTAAAACTAATAAAGTAACAGCAAGAAGCATAATCTCTATAGCAATAATCATTAAGATTATATTTTTTCTATTTAAAATAAAACCCAAAATTCCTATTAAAAATAATAATATTGATAGATTCATAATTACAAAAATAAAAAGCTTTATTACCCTTAAGGACATTTAATAAATCTAATTATTTATTTATAATAATTTGACAGTTTATAATCTAATCACTTTAATAAATAATTGAAAAAGTAATTTATACTTTTGAAATAATTACTTTTTAGTTTAAAATAAGTTATTATACACTTAAATTTAAATGGAGATTAAAAATTTATTTTTACTAATAATTAAACATTTTTAAAAAAAGATGAAGTTAAATATAATTATATTAATAATAAGTAATTAATATCCTTTTGATATTAATATTATTATAATCCTCCCCAGTAATAAACAGCAATAAATAAAAATAACCATACTATATCAACAAAATGCCAATATAATATAGCTGATTCACATCCTTGATGGTGAGTATTTGTTATGTGATAATTAATAGCTCTAACTAATTGAACTGTAATAAAGATAGTTCCAACTATTACATGAATACCATGTAATCCAGTTGAACAGAAGAAAGCACTTCCAAATACTGAATCTGATATTGAGAAAGATGTATTAGCATATTCTAAATATTGTAAGAAAGTGAAAAGAACAGCAAATAAGACAGTTAATTCTAATCCTAATAAAGTATCTTTTCTATTACCATTAATTAATGCATGGTGACCATAAGTTACAAAAGCACCTGAAGATACTAATAATATTGTATTTAATAAGGGTATAGCAAAAGGATTTAAAGGTGTTATTCCTTGAGGTGGCCATACTCCTCCTATTTCAATTGCAGGAGATAGACTAGAATGAAAGAAAGCCCAAAAAATACTTAAGAAGGCAAAAACTTCACTTATAACAAAAAGTATAAATCCAATTTCTAACCCTTTTTTAACTTGTTTTGTATGATGTCCTCCTAAAGTAGCTTCATTACCTACATCTCTAAACCAGAACGCCATACCTCCTAAAGTCAATATGAATCCTAATTCTAAGATAAGATCACCTGAATAGTAACCTTGCATATACATTACAGCTCCGACAGTTAAATTTAATAAAGCAAAACTTAATATTATTGGCCAAGGAGAAATTTCTACTAAATGATAAGGAAAAAATTGAAAATTATGTGATTTTATCATAATTAAATAAAATTATCAAAATTATAAATTTAAATTATAAATTAACACTCTACGAATATTATATTTAATAATAAATATGAATAAATACTTAAACCTAAATATTAATAATAAAGTTTATATAAACATATAGCTTAAATTATTTTAAATTGGGTTAAATTATTTTATAAATTTTAACTTAATCACATAGAAAAATTTTATATAATTATTAAAATATGTCAAATTAGCTATAAATATATTATATATTTATTAAATAATTATTAGAAATGAATAATATTAATATACTAATATATAGTTGGTTATATCTTAATAATATAAATATTATATAATAAAACACATCATATTTATGTTTTAAGTAGATTGCTTAAGAATAATATAAATAAATTATATTATATATTACTTCTTTTATATATTTTTTTAATAAATAAAAAATAATTTATTTAATGAGGAGGGAGTAATATATAAATATGTGAAAATTAAAAATTTATATTTTGTTATTTAAATTCTGATTCTGTAGCTATATCTATTAAAGTATTTTCAACTAAACTTATTATAGGTACAATTAATATAAACCATGCAAAATAGAAGAATGTTGATACTTGCCCAATAAATACAAAAGGTTCATTAGGGTGTTGTGATCCAATCCACATTAAGATAAAAAAATTAAATATAAAGAACCAGAAAGCTACTTTCATAGCAGGTCTAAATTGATTACCTCTTTGTCTAGATACATCTACAATAGGTAATATTAATAAGATTAATAATGATCCAAACATAGCTAATACTCCTAATAATTTATTTGGTATTGATCTTAATATAGCATAAAATGGTAATAAATACCATTCTGGTACAATACTTGCAGGTGTACTCATAGGATTAGCTTCAATATAATTATCACTATGTCCTAATAAATTTGGATAATAGAAAATTATTACAGATAAAGCTAAGAAGAAGAAAAATATTGTAATAACATCTTTAAACATATAATAAGGATGAATTGCATATCTATCACCATTTGATGAGATACCATTAGGATTATTTGATCCATGTGTATGTAGAGCAATTAAGTGAGCTAAAGCTAAGGCTGCTAATAAAAAAGGTAAGATATAATGTAATGAAAAGAATCTATTTAATGTAGCATTAGATACTGAAAATCCTCCCCATATTAACTCAACTAAATCTTGACCAAACACAGGAATAGCACTTAATAAATTGGTAATAACAGTAGCACCCCATAAACTCATTTGTCCATAAGGTAAAACATAACCTAAGAAAGCAATAGCCATCATTAAAATTAAGATAATTACTCCAATTGACCAAACTAATATTCTAGGTGATTTATATGAACCATAATATATATTTCTACCTATATGTCCATATACAAATATAAAAAAGAAAGAAGCAACATTAGCATGAATATATCTGATTAACCACCCATTATTAACATCTCTCATAATATGTTCTACACTATTAAAAGCAAAATCTACATGTGGTTGATAATGCATAGCTAAGAAACATCCTGTTAAAATTTGAATTACTAAACAAGTAGCTAATAAAGATCCAAAATTTCATAAATATGAGATATTTGAAGGTTGAGGTGAATCTACTACATAAGAGTTAACTAATCTAAGTAAAGAGTGACTTTTAAGTAATCTCATAATAATTAATAAAAATTTATATTTTGTATATAATTAAATTTAATAATTAACTAAATATAAATATTAGTTAATAATTAAATTAGCAGTTATTATAAATCACTGACTAAAATGTAATATTTTATTGAATTTTTTAAGAATATATTAAATTATAAAAATTTTAAATAATTTTGTATTCACTGTGACAATAATTATTGTTTTTATTAGAATCAATTATTATATAATAATTGTTATAAATATAAGCCTAAGAAGATTTGAACTTCTATGATTATCTCATCAAGATAACATTCTACCATTAAATTATAAGCTTTAGGTTCAAGAATAAATTTAAGTAATTAATATATTCTTTATATATTTGCATAAATATAATATACAGATATTTAATTAACTTCTTTTAACAATTTTATTCACATTTTATTAAATTGTTATAAAACTACCTCATTTTCCTATTAATTTCATCTTGGAGGGAGAATTAATATTAAATTAGTATATATAAATTACTAATACAGTAATTTTAGTTATGTATAATAATAAAGATCTACCTTAGTTATTTAATAAAACTAATTATAGTTGAATTATATTAATTAAGAAAAGTTCATATTACTATTTATTTAATTAGTAAGGTGTTATATCAAATGCTACTAATATACTTGGGACTAATATAATAAAAGCTACAGCAACAGGTAATAAATTAATCCAACATAAAGATATTAATTGGTCATATCTTAATCTAGGTAAAGTAGCTCTGAATAAAACAAATAAGAAACAGAAAATACAAGTCTTTAACCCTAAAATAATAGATTGTAAATTTATAATTGAACCATTAACTATTATTTCGGGTAAATTATATCCACCTAAAAATAAAATAGCTGTGATACAACTAAATAAAACAATAGCTGAATATTCAGCTAAGAAGAAAAATACAAAAGGAACTGAAGAATGTTCAGTGAAGAAACCAGCAACTAATTCAGATTCAGCTTCTTGTAAATCAAATGGTGTTCTACTTGTTTCAGCTAAAATCGAGATAAAATAAAATATAAATACCGGTAATAATGGAACTATAAACCATATTGATTGTTGTACTTCAATAATAGTTGTATAATTAAATGATCCTGTTAATAAGATAATAATTAAAATAGCAGAACTTAAAATTAATTCATATGATATCATAGCTGCAGTTGATCTTAAAGATCCTAAAAAGGCATATTTTGAATTAGCTGACCATCCTGCAAATAATATCCCATATACTCCTAATGAAGAGAAAGTTAATGTATACAAAATTCCTAATGAGAAATCAAATAAAGTTAATCCTTGACCAAAAGGAATAATACCCCACCCTAATAAACTAAAAATTAAAGAAGCAACAGGTGCTAAATAGAATATTACTTTATTAGATTGACTAGGTATAACAGTTTCTTTTATTAATAATTTCAAAGCATCTGCAAAAGGTTGCATTATACCGTAATAACCAACTATATTAGGTCCAACTCTTCTTTGATGTGCAGCTAATTGTTTTCTTTCTATAATTGTCATAAAAGCTACTGATAATAACATAGGTAATATAACAGTTAATACGTCAATTAGATTAATTAATATGTTAATAATAGTTAATAAATAATTATTTATCATTTTTAATAAAATACATTATTATAATCTATTCTTAAATTTAATATATTAATAATAAGAATAATTGTAATATAAGTACTTATAATTAATACTACAAACAATATGATTTAAAATCAGGATTAAGTGAAGTTAATATATGTATATGCTATAAAGTATTGAATAATTAAGTAATAATAATTATCTATTATAACCATAATTATTATATTTACATTAATGTTTTACACTGTAACAATAGATAAATCTCTAATTTAGATTTTATTTATCCTCTTTTGGACTCGAACCAAAATTAACACTTTAGAAGAATGATGTTCTAACCATTGAACTAAGAGAATTTATTAAAGAGTTAAGAAGGAATTGAACCTTTAAATTATTAAACTTTGCAGGTTTACTACAGAACCATCTGTAAACTTAACCCTAATAAAATTTTTACTGCTCTTATAGTATTAGAATAATAATTTTTAATTAAAATAACTACTTTTATATATTTTTTTCATTAATAATTTCATATTAAAAGTTTTAAAGATAAAAGTGTAGAGATAATTCTCTCTACATTTTTAATAATCTTATTTATTTTTATAATGTACAATAAACTTCTTCTTTAATTAAATTTAGTAAAGATTTTAAAATTTGTATAATTTATATTGTAAGTAATTTATTTATAATATTTAATTCTTTCTATAACTAAATAAACCCTAATTATCTCCTTTAACGATAAATATTTTTATACATATATAATTATTATTTATCTTTTACTTTATTTTTAATTTTTATTTTAAATAAGTAGAGATAGTTCACTAAAGAACCAATTAAGACATAAAATTTTTATATGCCACAACTTATTCCATTTTATTTTATAAATCAATTATCTTTTGCTTTATTAGCTATAATTTATTTAATTTTTATTATGTCTAAATCTATTTTACCTTATTTTACATTACAACAAGTAATAAGAGTATATATTACAAAATTAGCTAATTAATAATTAATAAGTAAATAAAGGTATATTAAATTTTATAAAAACTCAATAATATGAAAACATAATTACCATTAACAAGATCACGTATATTCTTATATTTAATATTTATATCTAATATAAAATAAATATATGAGTTTATTAATAGATAATATTAGAGTTAGCTTAAACCATTTGATATTAAACATTTATTATAGAAAGTATACAGCTTATAATTTTAATTAACTATAAAAATATGCATAAAACTTAACTTTAAATATTTAGACTTAACTTAATAATTTTATATATCACGTGTGAATAGAAACAAATTAATATTTAACTCCACCCCCTATTTATTAAAAAGATAAAATTATTTATAGAAATTTTTAATTAAATACTTAAATATTTTATTTTACTTTTTTATGTAATAATATTTAAAAAGTTTGTGAAGATATTAGCTTATTATTAAGAAATTAAAAAATTATTTTTAATAACTTAAAAGAGTTAAGAAAGTTTAAATTAAAATGGTAGAAGATGAACTGGATTAATCACTCCCTTTGGGTGGGAGAAGAAGCGTGTTCGAGTCGCGCCTACCATATTAATAATAAATTTATTGAAATTAATATATAATTATATTATGTGGTGTTATGGCAGAGTGGTTATTGCGGGGTACTGTTAATACCTTATTCAGAGGTTCAATTCCTCTTGACACCTAAATACTAAATTATATTAATATTAATCTAAAAGAAGTGATTATAATAATTATTCTTTAATAAATAATTTAACTTTGCAAACATGTTGAAATTTTGGTAAACAATCTCCTCTTAAGCAGGAGTGGAAGTAATTCCTTAAGAGTTCAAGTCTCTTTGTTTGTAATAAATGTTTCAATGATAGTGTTCATAAATAGATATATTCTATATATTATATACTTACTAGGCGATATAGTGTAAAGGTTTGCACGACAGTCTCATCAACTGTAAGTTTTGGTTCAAACCCAAAATTCGCACATTTAAGATTAATTTTTCTAGGTCTTTTAGTATAATGGTAGAACATTATCCCTTCACGATAATAGTACCAGTTCGAATCTGGTAAAGACTAAAAAAAGTTAATTAAATCAAATTTAATTATTTAGAATAAAATTACTATAAATAATAAATTATTGAGAATCCTGTTTTAGGTTAAATTTAATAATATAGGAATAGTCATCATTTGGAAAGATAAGACAATTGCTAATTGTTCTGGGGCAACTCTTGGGTGTTCGAATCGCCTCTATTCCGATTTCTATTAAAAGAGAATATAAAATTTATTTTAAATTTAAAGAATATCACAATATAAAAATTTAAAGATAAATAATCAATATTTATATAAAAATATTATAAATATTTCTATTTTTAGAAAATTAAGGGCTTAATTAGTTTGTTTTAAAATTTAATTTAAAACTTTAATAAGAAAAATAATTTATACTTGAATTGGCTATTTTCTACCAATGCTAAAGAAATTGGAACACTTTACTTAATTTTTTCAATATTTGCTGGTATGATAGGAACTGCATTTTCTGTTCTTATTAGAATGGAATTAATGTCTCCAGGAGTACAGATTTTATCAGGAGACCATCAATTATTTAATGTAATTATTAGTGCTCATGCTTTCATAATGATTTTCTTTATGGTTATGCCTGGATTAGTTGGTGGATTTGGTAATTACTTATTACCAGTTCAATGTGGGGCTCCAGATATGGCATTCCCAAGATTAAATAATATTAGTTTCTGGTTATTACCTCCTTCATTAATTTTATTGTTATTAAGTTCTTTAGTTGAACAAGGAGCAGGAACAGGATGGACGGTTTATCCACCTTTATCATCAATTCAATCACATTCTGGTGGTAGTGTAGATTTAGCTATCTTTAGTTTACATTTAGCTGGGGTATCTTCATTATTAGGTGCAATAAATTTCATAACAACAGTATTAAATATGAGAACTAATGGTATGAGCTTACATAAATTACCTTTATTTGTATGGGCTATTTTTGTAACAGCTATATTATTATTATTATCATTACCTGTATTAGCTGGTGCAATTTCTATGTTATTAACTGATAGAAACTTTAATACAAGTTTCTACGATCCAGCAGGAGGTGGTGATCCTGTATTATATCAACATCTTTTCTGGTTCTTTGGTCATCCTGAAGTTTATATATTAATTATACCTGGTTTTGGTATTGTTAGTCATATCGTATCAACTTTCTCAGGTAAACCTATCTTTGGTTATTTAGGTATGGTGTATGCTATGTTCTCTATCGGAATTTTAGGATTTCTTGTATGGTCTCACCATATGTTTTCTGTAGGTTTAGATGTGGATACTAGAGCTTACTTTACTGCTGCTACAATGGTTATTGCTGTTCCTACTGGAATTAAAATCTTCTCTTGGTTAGCTACTTTATATGGTGGTAGTTTAAGATTTACTACACCGTTAATCTTTACTTTAGGGTTTTTAGCTTTATTCACAATTGGAGGTTTAACAGGAGTAGTTTTATCAAATGCTAGTTTAGATATTGCATTACATGATACTTATTATGTAGTTGCTCATTTTCATTATGTATTATCAATGGGAGCTGTATTTGCTTTATTTGCAGGATTCTATTACTGGGCACCTAAAATTATAGGTAGAACATATAATGAATTTTTAGGAAAAGTTCATTTCTGGACATTATTTGTTGGAGTTAATTTAACTTTCTTTCCTCAACACTTCTTAGGATTAGCTGGTATGCCTAGAAGAATTCCAGATTATCCTGATGCTTTTGCTGGATGGAACGCTATCTCTAGTTTTGGATCATTAGTTTCTGTAGTTGCTACAGTATTATTTGGATATATTATATATGATATTTTCGTTAATGGGAAAGAAGTAAATAATAATCCTTGAGCTATTCCTGCTTATTTTACATCATTCTTACAATATGAAACTGAAGCTGAATCAGCTAATACATTAGAATGGTCATTAGCTAGTCCAATACCATTCCATGCATTTAATATGTTACCTGTACAATCTTAATAAGTTTTATTAAATTTTGTTATATTGATTAAAAATTTTTTGTTTAAAACAAATAAGTATAGTAATAAATATTAAATTATAAATTTATATCCCCTCCTTAAATAATAATCTTTTGATAAAAATATCAAAGTACCCTATTTAATTTTCTTATTATTTTTTTTTTAATTTAAAATATGATGAAATAATCGATATAATTCCAAATTTAAGAAATAAATATTTATAAATAAGAAGAAGAGATATTATATAGGAGTATTATTATAATTTGTAATAAAAAATTATTATTAAATTATCTAAATTATAAAAGTATAAGTATCTTAAATTAAAATTTTTATATAGATTAAGTATTTATTAAAACTAAGCACACAATTTAAAAAATATAAAACATAAATAAAATGTTCTTAAATAACTTAAATAATTTATTTATAAATTCTCCATTAGAACAATTCGAAGTAGTTAGTTTAGCTAGTTATAATTCACCTTTATTCTTTAATACATCTTTTTCTATTACAAACTCAGCTTTATTTACAGTATTGGTATTATCTCTTATTTTATATATACATCAAAATAGTGGTAAAGATAAAACTAATTTAAACTTTAATACAAAAATGAAATTAATACCAAATAAAGAAAGTATATTATTAGAAAGTTTATTTGCTAGTATTAATACTATAGTAAGAGATCAAATAGGTAGAGAAGGATATTTACCTTTTATCTATTCTTTATTTTTATTTATTTTATGTTCTAATTTAGTAGGGAATATCCCTTATACATTCACTATTACAACCTCAATAATAGTATCAATAGGGTTATCTTTTACCATATTAATAGGTGTTACTATTTTAGGGTTATCTATCCACAAAATTCATTTCTTCTCATTCTTTATTCCTTCAGGGACACCTTTAGCTCTAGTTCCTTTATTGGTTTTAATTGAATTAATTAGTTATTTAGCTAGAGCTTTCTCATTGGGTATAAGATTATTTGCTAATATGGTAGCTGGTCATACATTATTAAAAATCTTATCTACGTTCTTATTTAAAATGTTCTCAGGTGGATTAATAATATTTGTAATAACTTTATTACCATTTAGTTTATTCTTAGCTATTACTGGGTTAGAGTTAGCTGTATCATTTATACAAGCTTATGTATTTATTTTATTAGTTTGTTCTTATATTAAAGATGCTATCGAATTACATTAATTTGTAAATTTCTATTTTTTCTCCTCTCCAGTTATTTAAAATTTTAAAAGAGAGTTTAGAAGTCTAAAACTGGGGTTTAACTTAATTGTGTTTATTAATTTACTTTTTTTTTTTTTAAGTGATAACACATATTAAATTTAGGAAGGTTCAAGGTATAAATTAATAATTTTAATGATTATTAATTTTATTTTAAATAAAGTTTTAGAAAAATACAAAGTAATTTGATGGTATTATTAGAGAAAATATTAAATTAGATAACAAATTAAATAATAATATATTAAATCTAACACTAAAGTTTGTGAATTTTAATACTGAATCTAATTTTGAAATATAGAAAACCCTTTATTTAACCTGAGATTAATAAATATTAATGTTTATATATTAGATCAATCAGAAAATTTTATATTAACAAAAACTGTCTTATAGATATTAATTCTAACTCACTAATATTAATTTTATAAAATCTTTTAACTGAAATAGTTTAACGGTAGAACGTACCCTTCATGATGGTAAAACAAAGGTTCAATTCCTTTTCTCAGTAAAAAAAAAAGGAATACTAATTTTAGTATTAGGTTATATTTATAATATATGAGGGTAGTATCGGAGACTCGAACTCTGAACATCGTCGCCACAAGACGTCATTTTAACCAATTAAACTAATCCTACCTCTTTTAACTTTTAAATTTCTATTTTTTTTAAGCTATAAACATAAATGCCTAAGATTTACCTGGTTTCCGTAAATTCGGCATACTTATTAATATTTTTACTAATTAAATATTTAATTAAAGGATATTAATATAATTAAAATTAATAGAAGGTAGAATAGTCGAAACTCTCTTTGTAATGTGTAAATTTACTGCTATACTTAAATTTTTGAACGTTATTTTGTTGTTCAATTTTAAATTAAAATCAAATCTTGCTTCTCTATACCTACTGAAATATGTAAAATTAAAAAAAAATAATTAAAAAAAAAAAGATAAAAGTATCGATGACAATATTGTACAACATCAAATAATTATTAATGAGTATTTTAAAGGGGTTATTAAGGATTACTAGCAAATTTATATAAAAGGAGGCTCCAAAGCCAAAAGTCTACATATTGCTTATAATTAATAAAATTTAATAATTTTATTTAAAATAAGAAAATTACGAGATGGGACAATCCTAAGGGAAACCTTTTTATTAGAACTTCCTGAAGTAAAACATTTCATTAAGGAAAGGAAAGGAAATCAACCGAGACTCCGAAAGTAATGGTGAGTGAAATCGGATTAGCCTAAATTTAATATATAAAAAAATTATCGCTATAACATTAAAGTAAACTTAATAAAAGATTTAAATTTATAGCTTGTATAAAAAAATTAAGTTAAAACATATGAATTAGTCAAATAAAATTTTAATTAAATTTAAAGGTGGAATATGGCTACTAGTATAGTTTACATAATTTAAATTATTATTAATAATAAGATATTTATTATTTATAAGAAATAAATGCTTGATGAATATAGATAGATATGAATAATTAGATTAATTATATTATAATTATTACATAGTAATTACGATTACAACAAAGAAGGTGAAATTTATATTGAGGCCTGTATAATATATATTAAATTTTTATTTTTTAAGTACGATGGGAGTAAACTTGTCGGAATATAGGGGAACCATCCTCTAAGGCTAAGTATTCATAAATTTAGCGATAGAGAAAAGTACCGTGAGGGAAAAGTTGAAAAGAGTGTAGAATAATATTATATGTCAAAATAGAAATAAAGATACAAATAATATTAGTTCTGATCGAACAATATTCGAACGAATGTAAATAACACGCAGTGAAATAGATCATGAATTAGTAACTCTATAAGCAGTCAAAGTCATAAAATGAAAATTTTGAACATGACAATGGCGTACCTTTTGCATAATGGGTCAGCAAGTTAATAGAAGTAGCAAGGTTAATAGCCTAAGCGAAAGCGACTATACACAAATATGGGATAAGTTACTGCTATTAGACCCGAAGCCAGGTGATCTTTCCAAGAACAGATTATAAACGGATCGAACGGGTGAATGTTGCATTATTCTCCGAAGATTTTTGGAAAGCGGTGAAATGCCAATCTGACCTGGTGATAGCTGGTTTTCTACGAAACATATTTTAGTATGACATCTACTCAATATTTATGGAGGTACAGCACGATAATTCCATACGATTATTATTTATTTAATAGGAGTTTAATTTGCGGGGACTTAAAATCTTACCAATGGAAATAAATCTCGGAATTACATAAATAGATGGTAGATATTCAGACTATTCATGATAAGTTGGATAGTCAAGACGGAAACAGCCGTGAACACTGATTAAGGTCCCGAATGATTATTAAGTGAAATAAAGGAAGTGACAAATTGAATGCAGTTGAAAAGTGAGCCTGGTAGTCGCTACTTATAATGAACGTGTATCAACGTATCAACCCTTAGATTGTTGCTCCAAAGATTTATCGGGTCTAAAATAATCAACCGATATCGTGTTAATTCTAAAGATAATAAAATTAATTATTCTATATTTAGAATTTAGGTAGTAGAACATTCAGATATTTATAAGATAATATTCCTCTAGTAAAGGAATGCAAACCTAAAATTAACAGTGTTACATTGTTTATAATATAGGAATCTGAAGAGATAATGCTGACATGAGTAACGTAAAAAGAAAGTTTAAACTTTCTCGCCGAATACGAAAGGGTTATTAGCTAAAGATTAAATCTACTAATGTTAATGCGGTCTCTAAGGTTCAAAACCAATGTTTTGACTGATGAGTATAGCTTTGAAAGTCCACATGGAGAATAAAATTTTATACACAGATTTCTATAGTATTAATACTATAGATATAGTATTATCTTTAACCTATTTTAATACAATTGATTAAATTTAATATTGAATTATTTTTGTATTTTATTAAATTTATTTTTAATAAAAATTATAATATTATTTAATAAATATTATAGTAAATTTTATAATAATTGGGGCCAGGAAAAAGATGTTTTTGAATAACTTCGATTCTATATTTAATATAGTCTTATATTTTGATTAAAAATATTTAAATTGTATTTAAATAAGATCAAACTAGTCATTTGATTATTATTAATTATTTAAACCTTTATTTTGTATAAGCAAAATTACTAAATTAGTAGAAGTTAAATAATTTATTAAGTATAGTTTTTAAGGACAACCGTACCCTAAGCCGACAAAGGTTCGTAGGTAGAGTATACTAAGGCGTAGAGCTAAAAGTTGTTAAGGAACTCGGCAAATTATCCTCATAAGTTCGACAAGAAGAGGAACCATGAATTTAGTAAATTAATAACTCCTATTAATTTCTTTATATGGTGGCACAAAATCGGAAGCCCCGACTGTTTACTAAAAACACAACTATCTGCAATTATGAAAATAATAGTATAGGTAGTGAGATT
>JBBPKC010000238.1:0-33020 GCA_038089055.1 Tylopilus aff. balloui
GAGACGAACACGATCACGCCGACATTTTACATGTATATGGTAGACGAATTGAAACGCTTGGATTATACCCGTGCTGCGATTGCATTGAACAAGACAGCGAAGTCCGTGAGAGTACCATTCGGTCTACAGGTTCTCCATGTACGCCTCTGGAGGTAGCTATGGAGACATGTACCCCTAAGGCTTTCTTTTCCTTTGCGTCACTCTGAAACACTTTGGCTTTTGTATTATTCGGTTGACCTATTTGAAGCGCTGAGATGGATGCATGTAAAAGATTCGCTGATCGAGTGGTATATTTAGTTCACGGATCTCATAGCCATACTCAGCACAGACACTGCCCAGGTATAGTCTAGATCATCCACCATGTGTTTATAAAATGGAGTTGTGATGGTCTTCATGTTAAAGTACAAGCTTAACCACTAAGCAAAGGGCCTGAGCCAGTACTGTACAACTCAGTACCAGCAATATGGGCTCTGTCCTATTAGAACTTTATTGCTATGTAGAAGCTCAGTACTCCCAAGGTCATGCAATCTCTACTCGTGCTCCTAAGTAGCATCAACTCATTACAATCTGTTGTGACCCTGCTGTAGAAAACCACAGGTGATACACTACTAGCTACAGTGTACTCACATAGTAGTGGAAATGGGTAGTAGCTTAAGTGCAATGGTAGTGATTTGAGGTCAAGAGTATTATTCAAACTCTGTGTGGAGTTTGAAGTTTATATTACAGTAGGTCCTTACATAATCTACAATAATGGAGGTTGAGTACCACAGTCATGTGACGTGCTCTTTCAACACTCCCCTATGATTTGTACATGGTAATAGAAAATTATAAAAATAAACTGGCTTACAAGAACTATGTGTTACTGTAGATTAGGCCATACTGTGATTGGAATTTTATAAACTTTACTCTGCCAAGATTCTTAGTTAGTAAATTGGCAGAGTTCTCAGAGCCTTTAACAAAGAATAGCTTGATTAACTTTTCATGTACAAATTCTTGAATACTGTGCCAGCGAATATCTATGTGTTTAGATCACTTTTCGGTAATCGGATTAAATGCCATGAATATAGAACCCTGATTGTCTTTGCATAGGAAAATCAGCTTCAAATCATATTCGAGCTCTTTGAACAATGAGTTTAACCATACTAGTTGACAACTACAATTGAAGAGTGAAATATATTCAGCTTTAGTAAAGAAGTAAGCTACTTGACTCTGTTGATGTATCTTCCAAGCTATTGCAGCATTGGCAAGTTTCACTACATATCCAGTAGTTGATCACCTAGTATTGGGATCAGATCCCCAATTAGAGTCCATATAAGCGATTAATCCTGCTTGGGATACACCATCAAAAATAAGGGTAGTGTTGCAAGTCCCATTTAGGTAGTGACAAATATATAACATCCTGTTGAGATGATCCTATGAAGGATTTGCAGAATGTTTTGCCATTGCTGTAACAGCATAGGTGATACCTGGACATGTACCAAGAGGTAGATATAGAAGGGAACCGATTACCATCTGGTAATGAGATTGTAGTTCAGGGTCTACAGGATTGGTATTAGAGAGAGGGTAATAACCCTCAGGCAAAGGAGTTGAGGCAGATCTGGCATTAATCATACCATAGTGCTTGACAACTTTCAAAAGATAGTTATTCTGATCAATTAAGATCGACTTTCCCAATTGTTAAATGCACATATGGAGATACTCTTTGAGTTCTCTGAGATCTTGAGATTCCCATCTCTTCATAAACTTTGCCTTTATCTCATCTACAATCGACTTAGATGGACCACAGAACATGGTGTCATCAATATATATAACAGCAATGACAATTAATGTGTTTTTCTTTCGATAGAGAAAGAGTCTAGTGTTAGATTTAAGTCACTCAAAACCTAAATCCTTTATAAACTTGTTGAGGGTTTCCCACCATGCTATGGCTGCTTGTCTGAGATCATAAATAGTACATAAAAGTTGGCAGACTTTGTGCTCTTGGCCTTTGACTTTAAAGCCATCAGGTTGCTTTATATAAAGCTTTTTTGTGAGTTTTCCATAAAGGAAGGCTGATCAAACATCAAGTGCCTCGATGTGCCAGTTCTCAAGTGTGGAGAGTGCAAGCATTAAGCACACTGTCTCAAAATGCACTACTAGAGAGATGATTTGGTTGAAATCAACACCCTCAACCTGGGTAAAACCTTTGGCAACAAGGCATGTCTTTTTGTGACCATCAGATTTAACATCAAAGATCCAGTGATTAACAATAATCTTACACCCTTTGGGTGCATCCACAAGTTTATAGACTTGCCTCTCACATAGCATTTTAAGCTCCTGTTTACAGGTAACTCTTCACTCCTTCTGTTCAGCTAAAGAAAGTTTAAGAATGTTCCTATATGTCCACTCGCATATGAGCTTTGTCTCTGCAGAAAATGATCCATGGGATATGGCCTTTGACATAAGATGTGTGATTAAACCTACTCCCTCTTCCCGACATAGATACTCAACCTTCTCTTCAGAAGGAAACAACTTATTGTCTTGTGAGGGTTAGGGAGCTTGTTGTGTGGGTATGTCGAGAATCTCACCAGACATCCAAGGAGCCAATTCAGCCAGATGGGATGAAAGTCTGGGTTCACCAACAATGTCATGCCATCAGCATAGTCAGTCCAAATCCCACTATTGCTCAACTGGGTGTCGGTTATTACCATATATATTATCAGGGCATGTTTGCACATGGCATTTGCACTGAGAGCAATGAGGAGCAGGGGGAATAGCTAGAGGTGCTAGAGGCTGATGCCTCGATGGAATAACTGGCCTAGGGAATGATGAAGGCACTGGAGTGGCAGAATGAGTAGGAGATGGAGGTCATGAGGGCTGTGAACTGGGTTGGTCATCTGAGAGATCTGGAAGGTCTGGCCTAAAAGGAGGGTCTTGATTCTTAGAAGCAAACAATTCTCATCTTGAGGGATTTCTCACTTTTGTGCATTTTGGGAATCTATTTTCCTCGAATATGGCATATGCTAACATAAAAACTGTATTGGTTGTCCTCATAAAAATATAATTCAATGTCATGCCAGGTGCAATGCCAATATATACCATTAGCTCAGCTTTAGGGGCTAATTTCGAGAATCAAGTCTCAGGGAGAACATGCACATAAGCAGCACAGCTCTATACTCTGAGATGACTGACATTAGGTGCCTGGCCTTGAATCAACTCAAAAGGGGTTTTCCCATTTAAGTGAGCGATAGGTATATGGTTATACATGTGTGTAGCATGGGCAAATGAGAACTTTCACCAACTGTCAGGGGTGCAAGCATCATGCTGCATTGACTTTGACTTGTTGGAAAGTATCTGCATAAGCCTTTCAGCTCTGCCATTCTGCATTGGAGTGTGAGGAACAGATTGAAAAATTGTGATGCCCACCTTCTTGAGCATCATATCGAATGCCTGGGATTTGTATTCTCCACTGGCATCAGACATCCATCTCTTTATTTTGAACTTATATTGGATGCTCACTATCTTAAGGAACTGCCAAGTAGTACTCAAGGCATTGTTTTTCTTTTTAATGGGAACTATCCATGCATGCAATGAGTAGTTGTCCAAGAACGTAATCACATATTTATAGTGGTAATATGGTTCCACTGGGAAGGATTTCAGATTGGAGTACATGAGCTCAAAGGCTCGAGTAGCATGATGCTCTGTAGGAGGGAAACTCCTCAAAGGTAATTTGCCTTTAATACAACCAGAGCATACTGGTTCTTCAGATGGGAATGAAATGTTAGGAAAGCCAATAGTGTACTTTTTAGCCTGATGAAGGACTTCTTTAGAGGAATGTTCAAACCTCTTATGTATAATGTTAAATGATAAAAATCTTGTTATGGTGGACTTATGCTCATGGAGAGGGATCGCTGGTAGTGCATAGAGTAGGTCCCATCCTTCCAGCCACAAACTTGGCAAGGATCCTGCCATCTCCATACAACATGTGAATCTCGAATCTAGCATCCTCAATATGTGTGCCATTCTGTAAGAGCTTGCCCATTGAGATGAAGCAGATCCCTGAATCAGGTAGATATCTGACATCATGTAACAATAGGATCTGGTTATGGCCTAAGCTATTGATCCATTGTACAAGAACTTGTTCAAGCTCTATAATGAATATAACAGAAGTGACTGTAGACACAGAAATGAAATCCTTTTTGTTAAGCACTTTGTATTCAACAAAATCCTCTTTATGAGGTATAAAGTGCATTGAAGCACTGGAGTCAAGAATCCAAAGGTCTTTAAAACCTTTGCTGTGTTCTTTACACTTGCAATTACTCATCTTACAAGCACATGTTAAATCGGAGATGGGAGTAGCAACTAGAATATGGCTATCTAGAATGTTCTGCACTTTTACCATACATGTAGATTGTATACTATCTACTATACACAAAGGAGGAAAATCACGAACTAAAAGTTTAAGTGATTCATCATCAACTTCTATTCAAGTAGAGAGACAAGGGATGTACAACATGGTAAAGTTCATAATGACCAGGCCAACTGGTTCCAATCTCGCAGTGTCTGCTATCTCAGCATTGACATTAGACCTGTAAATATCAATGATATCATTGATGTCCCATTTATGGTTAACTGGGAGTGGAGGGAACATGATTGTGTGCTTGGTGTGGTAAAAGCACTTCTGCTTCTTTGACAGTGGAGTCTCATTCTCAGACTCCGGGAACTCCATAATATTGAGTGTCATGTCTTCAGAGTTAACACACTCAGGAGGAGGAACCTAACCCTGAGAAGGGATGGGTTCTGGAGCAGGGAGACTAACCTTAGGAGAGATAATCTCAATCCCAGCAGTTAAATCGGTGTCGATTGTGCAGATTAACTCACAGGAGGGCTGGATGCCCATGCACTTAGCTAGCAAGAATGTCTGCTGAATGTGCATGTTGGCAGGTGGTCCTATGGATCCTTAATACAGCTGTGTACTTTGGTACGTGAGAAGATAAGAGTCTGGTGTTGAAGTAGAACTAGTGGTGTGTGTGAAGATGGGGGCAGCAAAGACAAAGGACAAGGTTTTGGTGATGGCATTCAAAGACTGGGACTTACCTTTTCCCTTCTTCCCCTTGCAAGCTTTTCGCTATTTCAACTCATCATTAGATGAGAAGGCAGTGGGCTTCTGCTGCTGGGAAAATTTGGGCTCAGTGCCCTTTGACTTGACAGCCAAAATCTTGTTGGCCTGCTGGCCATTCTTGCCTTTCATAAGGGAACATTGTTCCCAAGCCAGAATGATGGCAGAGTGAATCTTTGCCATTGTAGAGTCTATGGCAACATCTAGGGCATTCTTCTTTGCTATCAGCATCTGCACTACAACCTGCATAGTAGCAGGGAGCTTTGCCAACAGCATCATTGCCTTGACTTTGTTAGAGAACTCGTATTTGGCTGCTGCAAGCCAAGCAAAAAGGATGTCAACCTTGTTCAAGGCTGGAGCTAGGTACAAATTTGGAGAAATCTGGATATCTAGGAGCTCCCTAAAGAGGGAGTAAGTGAAAGGGATCAACTTAACATTAAACTCAGCTTGAAGAGCTGCAATGAGATCTGATGCCTGAGTCTGCATAAACTTTTGATGGAGCAAATCCATCATGTAGAGCAAGATTGTCCTGACTGCTGTGTCATTGGCCTTGGTTCACGCAATCCAGAAATTGAGGTCTTTAATGGGAGTCTGTGCATTTGGGACTGCTGGTCAAGCCATAGCTTGGATTCAGGAGACACCAGCCACCTTAAGGTAGGCCTGAATCATAGGCCACCAGATATTCCAGTTTGACCCAGTGAAAATGGGGATGCAGATATCTTTGATGCTGGACATTGTTCTAAGAAGAACATTAGTCATGCTAGTCATCAATTAAGAATCATACCAGCAAGGGTTTTCCATAGGGTGAATATTCCTGATGACAATCAACATGCATGCAAGTTTATGCAACAGCATGGATATAGTCATCAGAGGTGACTAGCACATCAATGAACAGTTCGAAGCATGTTCAAAGATCGGTGAGCCTAGTGTTAAGAGCAATGAGTGCTTTTTGTAGGTAACATTATCAAGCTCAATTGACTCAGCGTCAACCAGGGCTTATAACCTGTAGAAAACCACAGGTGGTATGCTACTAGCTACAGTGTACTCACATAGTAATGGAGATGGGTAGTAACTTAAGTGCAATGATAGTGATTTGAGGTCAAGAGTATTATTCAAACTTAGTGCAGAGTTTGAAGTTTATATACTACAGTAGGTCCTTATATAATCTACAATAATGGAGGTTGAGTACCACAGTCATGTGACATGCTCTTTCAACAAAGACTTCTCCTATGAAGAAGTGTAACCATAGTGTCTCTTTTATAGTATGCATTGCTGTGATATACTTACTTTTAGTGATTGACAATGAAATGATTTCTTGTTTCTTCGATGCCCATGATATAGCTCTGCCATTAATTAAGAAGGCATATTCTAATATGGCTTTTCAGTCTTCAGCCATGCTACCATTAGTGTCTGTATAATCCTCCAGGGATCTTTCAGTGCCTCTGCATGTTAGGTATAAGTTTATCATCCCAATTAGATATCTGTAAATATGGCAAACAGTGTCCCAATGAGGCATTCTGGGGTTGCTGGAAAAACATGAGATGGTGAAAATGGCATAGGAGATGTCTGGTTGTATACCAAGTGTAGTGTACATTAATGATCTGACAGCTTTGCAGAAGAGGATATGCTGCATAGCAGCATATTTGATACCAGTTGCAGAAGAGTGGGCAGTGTTAAGTTTTATATGGGGCTCAATGGGGGTGGATATAGGCTTGGGTTTATTGAATCTGAAACAATGGGTAATGGATTCCAGGTACAAACATTGTGAGAGAGCAATGATGCAGTTTTCATGGTTGTGCATAACTTTAATTCCAAGTAACCAATGGAGCTTACCAAGGTTTGTAATCTCAACATGTTCCTAAATTTGTGCTTTGAACTTAATGATGAGTGCGAGTGTTAATGCAATGATGGTGTAGTTGTCAACATGTATGATGACAATGATTACTATCCCATTTGACTGCTTTACAAACACAGCTTGATCGACTTCACACTACTTGAAGCTGAGATTTCTGATGAGGATTTCTATCAGCTTTTGGTACCAATGGCAACCACTCTGTTTCAGTCCATATAGCATCTTGTATAGGTGATAAATGTGGTATGGGCATGAAGGGTCTGCATATCCTGGTGGCTGGCACATATAGATGCACTTATCATTTGTTAGTTTTCCATTGAGGTATATACCCTTAATGTTGATTTGGTGGAGTTCAAGGTTAAGGCATGCAGCTAGTGCAAGTATGGTGCAGATGGATGCAAGCTTGGCAATGGATGCATATATGTTGAAGTAGTCAACACCTGGTATCTATGAAAAACCCTATGTGACAAGATATGATTTGTATTGTATAATATTCCCTGCAGCATCTTTCTTGGCATGGAATACCCATTTTAATCCAATGAGGTTGGCATTGGGGAGTAGTTCTTCAAGTTTCCACATTCTGGCTTTGTGTAGCATAGCTAACTTTTCATGTTTTCCCTGCTCCCACTGGAGCCAGTCTGGGCAGCACTTTGCTTTGGCTAGGGAGATGGGTTCAAGTGCTTCAGTTTCCACAATGGTTTTGTTTAGTGTCAGAGCTAATTCAATGTCATCATCATAGTTAGTTGCAGTGAGTATCTGGTCAGCAGTTCCCTCCCCCTCAAGCATAGTAGGATCTATGTAAGGTTCAATGGTTTTAATTACCAAGTCAGAGAGTTGGATGCCACAAGGTGGTGCAGGATCTGCAGCCTTGCCATTGATAATGTTGTGAATGCACTGGCTTGGCTGGTGCATGCATTTTGGATAGGGCTGGCTGGTATCATCAGGTAGTGAAGTGACTTTGGCACATAGTGCTTTGACTATGGCAGGTAAATGCCAAGATATGGTAGGATTGGGTGATAGTGACATTTGTAAATGCCAGAGCATTACCATGCTAGATTGAGGGTTAGGTATCTATGCCAGCATGACATCACTTGGCAGTGTTTTTTCTCTCTCCCCCTCTATATTATGTGGTGCTGGATTTCATATATTGTGCTCAATGGTAATGATGTGTTTGGTTGGCCAGTATACTTGGTAAGCATTTTCCATTTGTTCATCTATTTCCATCCATCTAACCTTTTCAGCATGCCAACTCAATTTGTCACTATACTTTGTGCATACATAGGCCATGAATCCCCATTCATGCATGTGGGTTAAGTCAGGTGTGTGCCCAAAAGTGACTTCATGAGGTATTTTTCCATCCAAAACTTTGGTAGATATTATGTTCTTCAGCCATATAACATGTTATGCAGCTTTACCCCATAGAAATTTTGGCAGGTCACTTGCATGTAACAGCACACACATGCACTCAAGTATGGTTCAATTTAGTCACTCTGCAATGCCATTGTGCTGGGGAATGTCATGTGTAGTGAATCATTGGGTTATTCCTTGATGTTTTAGATATAAGACAAATTCTTTTTCTTGGTATTTGCCTCCCCAATCTGAGTGGAGCAGGCATACTTTTGCTGCTAGCTAGTGGTTAAGCCAGGCTTCAAAGTGTTAATACTTTAAAGGTTTTGCTCTTTTGGCAAAGCATATGCATATATATGAGTTGCAAGTAGTCATCCATGAATGTGACATAGTATCGCTTTCCTTGTAGCATCACTACCAGCATGGGTTTCCAAATATCTGTCCATATGACAGCATCTACTTTTTTGCTATGCTCTTCTTCTCAGGTCTTGGCAATTGGCTTTCACATGGCCTTCACATAGACACACAATTCACAAAAGGTACTGCCACCTTTGCTTTCATTGAACTTTAATCTGCTAACCAGCCCATTCTCCACTAGGTGGTAGGCTACAGATGATGCTATATGCCCAAGACAACAGTACAACTCCATGACCATTACAGTTTCAGTTGTGGCTCATGTGTTCTCATATTTGTGTATGATGTAATACAGGCCCTTTGATATGCATGGTATCCATCTGATTGTTTTGCTGTCTAATCTATGGATCATGCAGAACTCTTCTGCAAATGTCATTGAAAGCCCAAGCTTAACTAGATGACCAATGGACACCAAAGCATATCCAACTTCTGGCAAAAACAAGACTACTGTGAGTCACAAATGTGATGCTTTGTGCACATTTGGTACTTCAATGATTATGTTGCTGACTCTGGTTGCAACAAACTTTTGACAATTAGTAGCTATAAATGATTTGTTTTGTATGCTTCAGAGGCTTTCAAAGCACTCATGGTATGGGGAAATATGGCATGTTGTATCTGAGTCATACAGCTTAACTTGATAAGGGTGGGTTATTCCCTTGCTGGCCTCCATCACAATGTTCTTTAGATCTTTGGGAGAGGTAATGTAGTTGACTAACACTCTATCATTGACTTTCAGCACTTGGGACTTTTCAAGTTCCCAAAGATATCCTCTTCTGTGACTAAGAACCAGTTGTCATTGCCAGCATCATCTCCTTCATTATCATTTAATGGTTCTTTGACCAATAATTTGGGAGTTGATTTGTTGTCACTTGACTCATTAAATACCCCAAACATGCCATTCTTCAAGTTGCTATCTTGACTCACAGTGTTCACAGTTCTAGTAGGTTTCTTTTTGTCCTTCTTATTGTGAAAGGCAGCTAGATATTCTGTTAAGCCACATTCTCAACACTTGCACATGCCTCATTTTGATTTGCCCTGCCTGTTATAGTTACTACTTTGTCCCTTGCCCTTTCTATTTGATGCTTCCAACAATCTGATGGCCATAGCTTTGTCATGGTCTTGGTCCTTATCAACATGTGGTGGATAATTTGCCTTTTGGCAATCAACTTCCTTAGCAATGACTAAAATCAATGTGTCAGAATCTAGGATTTTGGTGGAGCTGAATAACCAAGCAGTAGTGAGCTAACTTGATGTGAAGTTGGCCAGTAAGTTTGGGAGTGACTTGATGATCATTGACTTGTAGTCTTTTTCATCAATCTCAACTCCAACAGCTGATAACTCCTCTTGCTTGGTTCATAGCCTATCCAGAAATTGGTGCACATCACCTCCCTTTAGCAATCTTGAGTCCAAGAACTGTGTATTCATATCCATCTGTGCATATGTGCTTTTTCAGTGTATTCTTTGACAATCTTGGTTTACATTGTCATGATGGTGGTCTGTCACTGGATTCTTAGTGTAGTCAAGTCTGGGATATACTGAGTAAGTAGGTATTTCACCATTCACTTGTCTTGGTATTTTTAACTATCTGGGCAGCAGTCAGTGCCTAGGTAGTGGTTGCCTGGTGGTTAAGGTTTGTGATAGTCCTATAAAAGTGACCCCAGAGATCTTTGGCTTTAACTACAACTTGAAAATGAAATTTGAAGATGGTCTAGTTCATCCCTTTGATATCAAGCTTCAGGACATTGCTCAAAAGGGTATCGGTAGTAATAGTGATAATGGACATGGTGACAAGATGCAATAGGTCTTTGATTAATTGTTAGATAAAGCAGGGCTCATAACCTGTTAGAATGGTGATTGGATTGAATGGGCTTTAATGGCTGTTGAGGATGCTTAGTTGTTGTGCAATAATGGACTGAGCTACTCAACAGCATAAAGTACATCTTATATACTATGTCAAATGTATAGTGATTTAAAGGGGATGAAAGGATCTTGTTAAGATCCATGCAAGCAATAACACAGGAATATCAAAAAGGCAAAATATATGATGTAATGAAATGGAGAGAGTATATGATTTGTCTATGTGAGGAATGTTGCATGTGTGCACCATATGCACACTGGCATTTGTCCTGACCAGTCACAATGGTGGCTGTGCACACACTTGTTAGTCTATCACCAGAGCTCTATAGTGCTTTATTGCTATCCTCTTATAACTCTCTTTCCACAATCTCATCACTACTTCAAGTGAGTCTTGCTTGGAGCTTCCACTATAAGTTGCTTTCTCTATGCTGTTGGGTACATTTTGCTCTCAAAGAGATATTTCTTGAATCTCTTTAGATTATGAGCTATTATATCTAGGTCTTAAAGATCAACTCCAGACCCTCCAGACATGCTCTAGCATAACTCTGGACTCTTTTCTGTATTCCTCTCTTATTCACTCTGCCTGGACTGACATTACTAAATTCCTATGACTTCCATTTCCCATTGCCTCCATTTCCATTCTTTCATGCTACTCATATTTCATTATGTTTCATCCTCCATTAGTAATACCATTCTGATGTCAGTGCTCACTAGAAACATGATCCTGAGGCTCTGACTCAGTAGAGCTAACACTTAATACTTCCAGTATATATTTCATTCCAACTCCAGACTTAGTCATCTGGTTTTCCCTCTGTATTTAAACTCTGTAGTTAACTACCTATAGACCTCAGTTCAAATATTGACCAAGTCTAACAACTCCATCTTTTCTCTTGATCTCTGCTAAGAGCTTGACATTCTCTCTCCTCTCTTCAACTCTTCTCTCTTTGACCTTTTGACCTCTGGCCCTCTGATCTCCAGTCCACAACCTTCAATCTCTGACCCTGTTTAAAATCCTAGGGCAAGATTCCTTTGCAAGGGCATACCACACATGGTAAAGCCAATATCCCATCAGATCAACTTTGGAGTTCTGGAGTTGCATTGGAGTCTATCCATTTAGTCTTAACATGAGCCCTGCTTAGTCAGGACTTATTAACTCAGGAAGCTCATGAGTGTCTTTGTTTCTGGCTTATATATATGGAAATCCTGGTGCCTCTCTTGAAAAATAGAATCCCAAGATGCCCAGGCCAGATATGCAAGTGACTTGGTTTTTTTCCTTTTTACAATGAGTGGTTGCAATCTTCATATGCCTCTTACAAGTCATAGACTTAGGCAAAGACTTACTTGCAATCATGTGATTTGTGTTGGTTTTTTCCCTTGATGATTTAGAGATTGCTTATATTGAAATTGATTCTGAGACCCCTCCATCCTTTAAACTCATCATAAAGGTGCATAACACTGACATTGTTGCTATTACCCTTTTATACCAATGGTCAGTGTACTAGAACAATCTTCTTCTCAAAGTCCTCCCTACTTCTTTATCTTTATTATTAGATGAAGAGAATTGTTCTTCTATTTCTGCAACTCCATCAACTAGGGAAACTCAATGGGACATTGTGCCTCTTTGTGAGTGCCTCCCCAAAGAAATACCTAGTGAGAATTCATTATGCCCATGTTCTACTTGCTTTCATCTGCTATCCTCTGGGGACTCATGCAGTCATCAAACCCCTTGACCTCACATTATAGTCAGGAACCTAACCCCTGACCTCAAACAACAAATTCAAGTACCTTTCTTGTGTTTTCATTCTATCACAGTCCAGTAGCCTCTACCAAGATCTGCTAAGAATGCATTATCTAGGCTTAATACCAAAGCACAGAAAGACATCCTTACCTTACTTCCACAAGACCTAGACCCCAAGGCCAACTTCATTATTGATCCTGTACCACCATACTTCCCAAAAAATGCCCATCCTTGAACTACCAGTAGAAATGATCTATTCTCACCTGCATAGCAACTTCAGTCACACAATATTTGAGAACAAGGCAAATAGCAGATTTATCCATACTTCTCTAATAGAGAAAGAGCTAGAGGCAATAGAAGGGCTATACCACAAGCATGTAGTAGCTGAATTCATTCCCATTCAACCATTCTAGCCATTTCCATAGAGAATCCAGTACATAGTAGATCACAAGGACAGGATTAATCTAGGAGATGGACACAGCACTCCCAAACTAGTTCCAGTTCCCAGGGTTCTGCAACAAGCAGGTCCCCTTTATTTAGAAGAAGAAGAAGCCCTCAGAATGAATTACCTCACTTGCCTGGTAACCATTTAACTGTTCAAGACTCTGTACAAGCAAATGAACAACATTAATACCTTTTGATATAAGAAAAAGCCCTTTTCTTTATCTATAAGGGAATGGGATGGGCTTTTTCCCCACCTTCATATAAAGAGACCCATCTATCTTTGGTTCATCATAAAGGCTTTGAAATCAGAGGCAGATGTGATTTTTTCTCTCTTTCTTGGAACTACTAGCTAATGAAATCTTTTACTTCAAACTGGCTACCATCTTTTGATGACTTCAAGAATTCTCCTACCATCCATGATTACAACACTGCTCTGAACACTCATCTTATATGAGTTCTCTATTTCTTCAATTATCCAATACTTCACAAGCTCAGGAAATTTCATCACTTACTTAAAGCTGCTTCCATAGATGTCAAGCTTGATACCATATATAAAGTCTTTACAGAAAGAGTTGAAGGAAGAAAACTTAGATCATCTAATGGCAAAGGAGTGGATCATTTCTGAATTCAAGCATATGCTGCTGCTTCTGGAACAAGTGATGATTCCTATTTATTCTTTTCCATTTCACTTTACTTTTGTATACAATAGGGATTATGATAACCTCTGAAATAACTTTCTTGAGGTAGCATATATAAATCCAAGTTTTTTTATCTTATTTCCATATGTTTCACACAATAGTTGAGATATTGTTCTTAAGAATGGAACCAAGATAGATGTTAATATTTCAAACCCTCACTATTTTGAGAAGACATCTATTGCAAAACTCAATTTCATTTCTTCTAAACTACCTGAATGGTATAAGGATTACCATTCAGTTCATTCTCATACTATACATGAAACCAAAGACATTAGAAAGATATCAATCCATGGTACTTCAAATGGAAAATTGGACCACCACATTACTTCTCTCTGTCTGTTTAGATCATGGAGAGGAATATATAGGACAAGCCATGCAGACATTCTTCTCAAACAGGGGAATTATTCATCAAACTTCTATATCCCACATTCCATAGCAAAATGGAAGAGCAAAATGGTTCAATCATACCCTCATGGATAAGGCAAGGGCATTGCTTCATTCAGCATGCCTACCTCATATTTTTTGGCAAGATGCAGTAACCACTTCCTTTCACCTCTATAATCATCAATCAATGTGCAGGCTTGACTAGAAGACTCTCTACAAGCTTTTCACTGGAAATGTCCCAGATGTTTCCTACTTCAGAGTATTTAGTTCTAGAGCATATGCGCATTTACTTCCACAGGAGAGACAAGATAAGTTATCTCCAACATCAGAACTGATGGTATTCATAGGTTATGAAACAAATTCAAAAGCATATCATTTCTAGCATATGAAAAGACAAAGAGTCTATATCACTCCTAACACCATCTTTGACAAAGAAAATTTTCCTTATTGTCTCAGAAAAGACAAACCAGACCTTATATCAGAAAGATTTGAAAACTATGATTCTGTTACATCAGACAAAACACAGAAGAATCTAGAACCTTCTCATGATTTATTCATACCAATACCTATACCAGGAAATCTACAACCCAATCAATCACAATCACCAGCTGGTTACCAATAGCAACCAGGATCTTCAAGAGCATCAGGATCTCCATGGCATCCACCATGTGACAATGAAGACATTGATGAACACTCTAGAAGATACTTTCCTGATATATGAATTCCTTCACCACTATTCTTCAATTCCCCTGAATCATCTAATATCCCCTCTCCAAAGAAGAAAGTAAGATTACCTCTTTATTCAGGAATTAAGAGAACATAGCCTGATTCAGGACATTATTCTTCTTTATGAGATCACCATTATCATAAGCGATACTTATCAGATCTAGATCATGAAGGGCCAATGACATTTCTTTTTCCACCATTTTCTCTACCTCATTCTC
The DNA here is from genome assembly GCA_038089055.1 of Tylopilus aff. balloui. Lineage (NCBI taxonomy): Eukaryota > Fungi > Basidiomycota > Agaricomycetes > Boletales > Boletaceae > Tylopilus > Tylopilus aff. balloui. Next base: position 14,777 of record JBBPKC010000238.1, read on the forward strand.
CATCTCCTATTATAGGAACTAGATCTTGGTTACCACCTAGACAAGGAACCAAGTTATTACCAGAGTTCAGGAGTCGACCTCACCAGTATTTACCTACTTGGGACAAATGATCAACTTCTAGACCACCAATGGCTTAGAGATGTTCATCCAGGATACTGATTTGTAGGGTTCTCCCAGATAATACTTATGAAAAAAGACCCTCTATAGAGATCAAGAGAAAAATACAAGGTTTACCTCTGATTGAGGAAGAAAAGGAAGACATGGATACTAGAGAAGAACAGACTCATCCCATGAACAAAGAAGATAATCTTGGAGAGATGTACTCCAATACATGGTTTAGACACATGTTTGCTCTGGCAATTCCTTCTAACACACCACATCATTACAAGGATATAGCCAAATTGCCACAAGACCAGCAGACAAGATAGTATAAAGCTTGCAATGATAAAATCAAAAGCTTGAAGGATAGAAAAGTTTGAAAATTGGTAGATCTTCCACAGAATCAGAAAGCCATAAAAGGAAGATGGATCTTTCAACAAAAAACTGATGGATGAAGCAAGGCATGCTATGTTGTAAAAGGCTTCACACAAGTCTTCAGCATAGACTATAAAGAAACTTTTTCTCTGGTTGCACATTTTGAAACAGTGTGCTTGATACTATCCTTAGCAGCACAAAATGATTGGGAACTTGAAGCTTTGAATGTCAAGATAGCTTTCCTATATGGAAATCTTGACAAAGAAATCTATATGGAATAGCCAGAAGGTTATGTCATTAAAGGTCAAAAGACAAGAGTTTGTCAGTTAGATTGATCCTTAAATGGATTGAAGCAAGCTGCACTTCAATGAAACAAGAAGTTGCACTTATCCCTATTGGAGATGGGATTTACCTGGTGCATAGCAGACCTGGGTACCTATATCAAGTTTATTGGCAGAAACATCATCATACTTTTAATCTACATTGACAATGCTCTTTTTACTGGTTCATTCAAGGCACAAGTCCTCATGCATAAGAAGACATTTATGAAGAAATGGAAATCTAGAGATCTAGAAGCTACTAAAGAATGTTTGGGAATGTGTATTACAAGAGATCACCAGAAGAAGACAATTATCCTAGACCAGATTGTATATATTGAGAAGGTTATTAAGTGATTTAACCTTCAAGATTGCAAAGGAAAGAACACCCCTCTTCCTGCTGGTTATAATTCTAAACCACTCCAAGATAGATCATCTTTACCTTCCCTTTAACAGCAATATCAATCTGTCATTGATTTCTTGCTTTACACCATGAGACCTTTCTCTTCATGCATAGATAACCAAGGTACCATCTTTCTTACATCTAATCCTACTCAGGAAGGTCATACCAAACACATTAGAAAGGACAACCATTATATTTGTGAAGCAGTGCAGTTCAAAGAAGTTAAACTCTTCTATGTGCCTATAGATAAACAGAAGGCAGATATTTTCATGAAGAACCTCTCCAGGAATAAATTCAAGAAGGGATGAAGGGCTTTATTTCTTTACCCATTTCTTTCATGAAGATGTGATGAGATCTGAGGAATGCCAAACACAGTCCACTACCTCTCAGAAATCATTAGGAATGCCAAACACAGACTGCTACCCCTAATAACTAATCTCTCTAGTTATGAACATGAAGAATGCTGGCTGAGTTTGCTATCCCTTATCATTTGTGACATCTCACTTCTAGTCTTCCCAATGTTCTAGTAAAGGAGAAATGTTAAAAATCATGGTATTCATCTTATTTTATCTTCAAATCCATAACCATGATTCTAGATCACATCATGTGACAAGTCTAGGGTCACATGATCTTTTACTAATCATCAGCTGATTACACTATTCACATTAGTAAGGCCATGACATTATAGATAAGCTTCTTTATTGCTATTGATTTATTTACCAAGCACTCATTGCGAATGATGCATCTATAATTACTTACCATACTCTATTTAGTATAAGGTGCTATAGGTACAAACAGGGCCTGTACACTATATAAGACTTGGGATACTTCCCATATCAAATAATAGTTCCTTTACCTGTTTTCTCATTTGCTTCCTTCTAACTACTCTAAAGAGCCAGAGCTCTATAGCACTTTATTGCTATTCTCTTATAACTCTCTTTCCACAACCTTGTCACTACTTCAAGTGAGTCTCACTTGGAGCTTTCACTATAAGTTGCTTCCTCTACACTATTGGGCACATTTTGCTCTTAAAAAGATATTCCTTGAATCTCTTTAGATATTACCATTCATGTCTGTAGTATATTCCATCTTGTATGAGCCTGTGCCTCTACTGGGGGCAACCTAACCCTGATATACCCTTACTAAGCCTACTTTTCTACAACTGTGGCAAATATGAAACTCCAGCAGTGCTGGCAGTACTATAAATCAGAATTACATCTGTCTATGAGACATGGATCAATGGATTCATAACCATATCCCAGGGGTTACATACATGGTGTCATTAAAGTCCACTGTGTGCCTCGCTGATATCATTTGGTCATCAGTAATCAACATGAGTCCATGCATATCAATGCTTTGATAGCATGCCACATGAGGTCAATGTCACAGTGTGATGGGATGGGATAGATGTGGGCAAATGTCCCAGAGAGCATATCCAAATTGGAAGGTGCCTATGATGTGGTGATGCATTCAATGAGTACCCTGTTGAATGAGCATGCATTATTATGGCATGTGACTATGGTACTTAACTTCTAATTATATTATATCACTATGTATATATAATTAGCTGAGTTTGAATATATATTGGAACTCTCTTGACTTCATACCATTACCATCTAAGCGTATCACTACCCTCATATACAATGTAAGTAGTAGCTAGATAGATAGTCATGTAATAGGTTATGAGCCCTGGTGACACCTTCAGTGTGCCAGTCCACCAGTGTGCCAAAAGGTAGCATAGACAGCATAGGCAGCATAGAAGGCTCTGCTCTCAGTGCACCAGTGTGCCAGTGCACTAAAAGGCAGCATAGGCAGCATAGATAGCATAGAAAGCTCCCAGTGGAGATTCCTCATATAAACTTGTTGTTAAAGTTGCTGTTAATCATGCAAATGCAACTTGATGAGTTGAATGAGAGAAGTTTCCCAGCAGGCTATGGGAAATCTATCATGGTGTGTTTTTTTGCATCAAGTAGAAAGAGCTAACAATTCTCTAGATCATGTCTTCTTTCTCCTTTGCCAAGGATGTTCATATCCCCATCTTTAACAGGATGAACTGGGCTACTTGGTGACCCCTTATCAATGCTACAATTATGGCCCAGGGTTGCTCCTGGATCCAAGCTTTCCCCCAATCCACTGTGCCCACTTAGGATGCAGATATAGATGAGATTAATCTATGGATGAACTGGACCAAGGCTAACAACATCACTGTTGGCATTATTTGCTTGCATCTGTCAGATTCTCTCTGGCAGAAGTTTAATCAAGACACTGTCACTGCTCTCATTGCAGCCTAATGTGCAGAATTCAATGTTGCAAGCATTCTCTTGGCATACTCCCTTTTCAGGGAGCTTCTAGAAGTCCAGATTCCCTTGTTGTCATACCCAGCTCCTGCTCTCGACCATATTGAGACCCTTTTCACCTGGCTTACCACAATAAATCATATCTTCCCACCAACATCCAGGCAATGCTTTTACTTACCAAGCTCCCTACTTCTATGCAGGTCATAGCACAAATGTTGACATCCAAGAAGGATACTACCAGGGTAGCCATGGCCCCAACAGTCATGGAGATTCACTCTGTGGTCATTCTTGCCTGGCAGCAGCATGGCCTCCAAAAGGCCCCAAGAACTGCTGTACCTCAACAGGCACAGAAGATTTCTGCCATCAATGCTAAGGGCACTGAGCCCTGCTTCTCACAGTAGTCACAGTTCTCTTTTCCATAAGGAGGAGAGTGACACAAGAAGGCTCATAGGCAGAAGAAGGGCAAAGGTAAGGCCCAGCAAGCCCATGTCATAGAAGTCTTAACTTTTGCCATTGCAATTCCCATTATTCATACCTTTGGTTTGGCTCTGACACCAGACCCCTGTCTTCTTACACACCAAAGTGCACAGCAATATCAAGGTTCATATGGCCTGCCTGCTGATCCTTGGATCAAGCAGGCTTTCACCCTTGCTGAGCAAATGGGCATTCAGCCCTCCAGCAAGATCATTCATACCCTTAATGTAACCCTCACCTCTGATATGGTACTTGGTATCACTTCTATCAAGAAGCTCTCATCAACACCAGTTGTGCCAGTTGTTTTCCTCCTAAGTCCATTTATGGGATTGGAAATCAATGAGTCAAGGCTTTACCCAGGGCCTCCTCTTAATTCCTGGAACCTAGATTCAGAGGATGAAGCACCACCCTCCAAAAAGCAGAAGCACTCCAAGAAACAGAAGCACAAAATCTAGGCTGTCCCTAGCAAAAGCTGGGATATCGATGACATTGTCAATATTTATAAGTCCAATATTGAAGGTGAGATTGCTGAGCTTGCAGGATTGCCACCAGTGGGCCCAGTAATTCTGGACTATAACATGTTGTGCCCTTTCTACTATTTCTGAGGTTGACAAGTCTTCATTCAATTTAGTTCATGAAACATGTCCTTCAAGTAGAGTAGTAGATACTTGTACTCTATCTGAATGTATGGTAGAAGTGCAGAACATTCTAGTTAATCATATACTAGTTGCTGCTCCCATTTCAGACATTGAGTGCACATGTAAGGTAAATGGTAGTAAAGGCAAAAGTCCATGCCATTGTGAGCATGACATGAAAAACCTCTGGATCCTTGATAGTGATGCTTTCATGCACTACACTCCTCATCATGAGAACTTTGTTAAATATAGAGAATTGCATGGCAATGCACAAATTCAGGTGCAAACTGCTATTTCTATACTAAAGATAGTAGAACTTGGATGAGTGTTAGTTTGATGGGAAGATAAGGACCACAAGTTCCATTTTCTTGCACTACACAAAGTCAGACATCTCCCTAACTCAGGGGTCCATCTTGTCTCGATGGGTAAGCTCCTATAGAGTGGTACACATGTGTGTGGTTCTGGTTCAGAGATTCAGATGTTGTTTGTGAATGAAACCATTCTAGCATCTTTCAATGCTGGTTTAGTGGGTTCTATGCTATACTCACTTAAGGCTCTCCTGCTCCACAAGCACAATAGTGCATTCACATGTTACCTTTCATACAACATCATATATAAGAGATTTGGATATCCCTCTAAAGATATCCTTCATTAGGCTAGAAAATACACTCATGATTTCCCTGACATTTCATTCCCATCCAAAGACCCAGTATGCCCTGGATGTATTAAAGGCAAACTTCCCTTAAGGAGTTTCCCTCCTACTGAGCATCACACATCCCAGCCCTTCTAGCTAGTGCATTTCAACCTTAAGTCCTTTTCTGTGGAGTTATATTATCACTCCAAGTATATTATTACTTTTCTTGATGACTATATGTCACACATGTGGGTTGTTCCTCTACAGAACAAGAATGATGCTATGGATACTACCAAACACTTCTTGAAGCTTGTCAAGACCCTATTCAAGTCTTAAGTACAGGAATGAATGTCAGATGCTAGTAGTGAATACAAATCCCACACATTTGACAATATGCTCAAGAAGTTGGGCATTGAGGTTTTTATTTCTGCCCCACATACCCCTATGCAAAATGGTTATGCTGAACACTTGATAAGGACTCTCTCTGACAAGTTGGAATCTATGTGGCACAATGCTTGTGCCCCCGACAGTTGGTGAGAGTTCTTGTTCACTTATGCATGCCATGTGTATAACAGAACCCCTATGGCTTGCCTTAATGGCAAAATGCCATATGAGTTATTATGAGGACAACCTCCCTCTATTGTGCACCTCTGAGTTTGGGGTTGCACTGCATGGGTACATGTATCTCCAGAAACTCGAGACTCTAAGCTTGCTCCCAAAGCTGAGCTTATGATCTATATTGGGGTTTCTACTGGTGGAATTGATATGAACTTCCTCTTTATGAGGAACACAATGTGTACATTTATTTTGGCACATGCCATCTTTGAGGAAAATATCTTCCCAAAGTGCATTAAGATCCCTGTGAAGAGGACTCCTGTCACAGTAAATTTGCATCCTAAATCTGTGAAACAAACCTTAAAGGGAGTTGATACTATAGAATCACTCTATGGTCCACATTTTCCTTCCCCTATTCCAATGGTTGACTGACCCAGACCACCTGTCCCCACTCAACTCTCACTTCCTCCATTCTACTCAATTAGTCCATCTTTACTACCCACTCCACCTAAGCCTGTAACTTCACCAAGGTATGTGTCTCATTTGAGTGCACCCCCTGCTGTTTTACCTACTCCTTATCAATCTTTACATCATGATATCATCCCAACATGACCTGGAAATGTTTATGGTGACAACTGTCATCCAGTAGAGCAACAGAAAACAGCAGATGACTCTCTGGCTTGAAAAGATACTATTAGAGAACCAGGACCCTCATCACATCCTGCTGAGCCAGAACAACTCAGCAAGCTTCCCAACACACATGCAGAATAGGCTACCTCTAATAGTTCCCCTTTAACGTTTCTCACTAATGAAGAAAAGATAGCACATCTATGTTAGGAAGGGGGGACTACTCTTATTACATATTTAATGACTCAGGTGATTCCCTATGGTAGCTTGTTGATACCTGCAGAGTCCAAGCCAGTAAGAGAATGGACTTATAGGGACATAATGCACATGAATCCTGATGATCATGAAAAGTAAAAAGCTACATGTCAACAAGAGCTTGATATAATGCAGAAGCAGCAAGTTTTTAAACTTGTGGATCTGCCCAAAGGGCAGAAAATTATTTCTAATTGCTAGGTATTTGATGTTAATAGACAGTCATAAAAAGATGTATCTAGTTGCAAAGGGATATACCCAGGTCAAAGATATAGACTTTGACCAGATCTTTTCTCCTGTGGTGTGTTTTAAGACTGTGCAACTAATGTTTGCACTCTCTACCCTCAAGAATTGGCACCAAGAGGCACTGGATATGCACTTGGCCTTTCTCTATGGGGAATTAACTGAGGATCTATATATATCCCAACCAGAAGGCTTTGCAGTTAAAGAACAAGAAAGAAAAGTGTGGAAATTTCTCCACACTATCTATGGCCTCAAACAAGCTGCTATTGCCTGGTAGGAGGCCCTCAATGTCTTCATGAAAAAGATGGGCTTTGAATGCCTTAAATTTGATGCTAGTCTCTTTCTATGGAAGTAGCACAATGATATTGTCATTACTGTTGTTTATGTCAATGATGCCATGTTTTGTGGTCCCAACTACAACACAGTTTGTAGGGTAAAAGCAGTGTTTATGAAATGTTGGGAAAGCAGGGACTTAGAGCAAGTCCAAGAATACCTATGCATGAAAATCAAACGATCTGAATGCTTGATTGAAATAAATTAGTGCGATTATCTCTAGAAAGTTCTTGATCACTGCAGTATGACAAATGCCTGTCCCATACCCACTCCATTACCTGAGAGATACTATCCTTTTCCTAACACTGAGGCAGTTGACCCAGAACTGCAATTTTATTTCCAAATGGTAATTAGTTCCCTATTATACCTAATGTTGGGTACACAACCCAATATTGCCTATGTAGTTACTATATTGGCAAAGCAAGCAGCCAACCCTATGCAGAATCATCTCAATAGGGCAAGATACATTTGTAGATATCTAAAAGATACCCAAATATACAGCCTTTATTTTAATGAAAGATCCAGCACTGGCTTAATTGCATATATGGATTCTGATTGGAGATCAGACCCTACCACCAGACAATCTCAAATGGAATATATGGTGAAACTAGCTAATTCTGCCATAAGTTGAAAAACCCACCAGCAAAGTCAAGTTGCACACTTCTCTACTAAGGCAGAATATGTGTCCCTATTTAACTGTAGTCATCAATTAGTGTGGTTTAATTCACTCTTTAAGGAACTTGGGTATCATCTAGAACCTATACCCCTATGTGAGGACAATCATGGCTCAATATTTATGGCATCTAATCCAATTACTAAAAAGCAATCCAAGCATATAGATATTTACTGGCACAATATTCAAGAATTCATCAAAGATTGCCTAATTGATATATTCTATTTTGAAGGTTTCAAGAATCCTGCCAATCTTTTAACAAAGAATCTTGGCAGAGTGAAATTTGAGAAATTTCAATTACATTATGGCTTACTCTTTAAACAAGACTAGCCTTGCATGCTAATTCATTTAGAATGTTATTCCAGTCCCATGCACAGAACATGGGGGAGTATTGAATGAGCATGCATCATTATGGCATGTGACCATGGTACTCAACTTCCAATTATATTATATCACTATGTATATATAATTAGCTGAGTTTAAATATACATTGAAACTCTCTTGACTTCATATCATCACCATCTAAGTATATTACTACCCTCATATACAATATAAGTAGTAGCTAGATAGGTAGTCATGTAACATACCCCAAATAGAAGGAGAAGATGCCATGCCAGGGCCCCACAGCCTCTGGTGGGTGGAAATAATGAAGCTAGGCATGTGCCAGGGTAGTGCCTGCATTCTGGTTCATGTGGAGACCAAGTGTCATAACTAACCTGGCTAGGGATTAGACAGCACTCAACTGATCACTAGCAGAAGGAGCTTGATAAGAGATGCCTCAAGTGGTGGGTTAGAAGGGAAAAGGTGTCATGAAAGAGTAGCTCTGAGGGGCATGTGCTAAGGGCTAATCCAGAAGAGATCAAGACTGGGAACTCCAATGCTTGAGCTTGCTAGTTTATATAGATTCTATCCATTTGTACATGTAGTGGTATCTATCTATATAGAGTATAAGCTTGGGAGACTGGGTGGTGTCTCACAAGCTATATCTAGTAGTTATTGTGAGTCATGATAAGTTATAAGATAAGAGAAATAATTACAATTGGATGTAAGATCTGTGGGCAATGCATATGAAATGAGAATGAGTTATAGGTGAGGCAATGATGAGGCTGTGATGGTGCTTCATCAGTGCTGATGCATAGGTTGGCATAGAGTTGCATAGCATGGTGTGCATATATGGCATAATTGGAAGTGAAGTGGTGGGCTATGAGTTATGTGGAAGCAAAGGTGAAATAGAAATGACTCATGCCTTATCATAGGGTCCAGTTCTAGAGCTGATCATGGTTGGATCATGGTTAAGATCTGATGGGATCTTGCATAGCCTTATAGCTGTGAACATGAGGCATGACATGCATTAGGTGCATGTTTGGGATCTGGGCTTTGGGAACTTTCCACAGCCTTACCCTAGGTCATGTGGTATAATGTCATAGGTCATGTGACTGGTCATGTGACTGTGTCTGGTGGGGTTCCATGGAAATGTGAGTGATGGGTGTAAGAGATTATTGCATGAGTGGCAAGAATTGTTACAATACTTTCCTGCTAAAGATTAACTTCCAGGTGATCAAAGAGAAGATGGTCATTAGGAGTAATGACAATTGGTTGGCCACAGTAGGCAAAGAGATCATAGAAGATAGCTTCTGTGATGTTAAGGCATTGAGAGATGGAGGAATGGGCATGGTGAAAATCATTAATGGAGTTGACTGCATGAGGCAGTAGGTTTTCTTTAGGTTCCCATGTTCTGTCCTCTTCAAGGTATTCCTTCCAGTGGATGAGATACTTGAGTTGTCTGCCTTTATAGCAGGAGTCAGCAATGAAGTCTATTTTATACTCTTGTTCATGGTTGTCTGTGATGGTTACAGGTTCTAGGCAGAAGGTGAGTTGGTGTGGCAATCTTTTCTTGTAGGGTTTTACATGGAAGATGTTGATGACAGGGTGAATTTTCATGGATTTAGGCAGTTTGAGTTGTACTGCATTGGTGCCTATAAGCTTTGTGATTTCATATGGTTCTAGCCATCTTTCTTGGAGTTTCTTTGAAGTGCAGGTCAGCTTCAAGTTTTCTGTGCTAAGCCAGACTTGGTTACCAGTGGAGTAAGATGGGGCATTGGCATGATGTTTATTGGCCTGTCACTTCATGTGCTCTTGGGCTTTCAGAATGTTAGCTCTAGCATCATGAAGTGTTTTTTCCATTGTTATAGCAAGCATGTCGGTGGCTGGTACATGGGTGATCTTTTGTTCAAATCCCATGTGTGGCTTGTAGAATCATGTGATCTTGAATGAAAACTTCTTGGTCGAAGTCTGCTGCTTGGTGGTATAGGCAAACTGGGCTAGTAGTAGCTAGTCAGTCCATGTATTCTGTTTTTCTGATATGAACAAGCAGAGGTACTATTGTAGATCACGGTTGATTCATTTAGTTTGTCTGTCTGTTTACAGGTGGTATGTGGTAAATAACTTGGGGGTAATGCCAAGCCATTTTCATAAGTCTTTCATGGCTTGAGAGATGAATTGTGGGCCTTTGTCCATGATAATTGACTTGGGTAGTCTGTGGTATTTCCAAACATTTGTGAGGTAGAGTTGTGTGGTTTCTAAGGCAGTAATTGTTTTGTTGCAAGGGATGAACTCAACTTCCTTGAATAGTCGATCTATTATGATGAGGATTGAGTCATGGCCATGGGATTTAGGTAGGTCCATGATGAAGTCAGCAGATACATGCTCCCATGGTAGATCAGGTACTTTCAATGGTTGGAGTTTTTCTGCTGGTGGTTTGTTTGAGCCTTTGAATCGTGCACAACAGTCACATCTAGACACATAGTCTTTGACTTGTGTTGCCAGGCCTGGCCAGATATATAAGCAGGTAATTAGCTCAATGGTCTTTTCTGTGCTGGAATGGCCAGTAATAGAAAAATCATGGTGAAGGGTTATGATTCGTTGCATTAAGCCATTATTATTGTTACTGCTTGTCTTTTCCAATACTAATGTTCATCCTTTCATGGTTCCTTCTTCCTTGAGTGTGAACCCTTTCTGCTACCATTCAGCAATTTCAGTTTCCTTCATGAGTGCAGTCATCTGTTTTATCTTGGCAAGTATGCTTTGCAAGTCAGTGGTGATGTGAACAGTGGTCTGCCAGATATGTTTGGGCAGTATGACTAACATCTGCTTGTTGTTGTCACATGCTTGCATAGCATGATCTTCTCTGCAAAATAGTGCATCTGGTTTACCCATGGTGCTTCCTGACTTGTGTACCCATGTGAGGTGAAATCTAGAGAGGTACAATGTCTAGCATGCTTGTTTTCTGCTTAAATCTTGTCATTGCATGAACCATTGGAGATTGGCATGGTTGTTCCATACTTCAAAGGAGTATGTTACACCTTCTAGGTAGTGTCTTCACTATTCTAATGCATGGATGATGTCTAGCATTTCTTTGTTGGTGATGGGGTAGTTTCTCTCTTTAGGTGACATAGAGTGGGATAAGTAGGCAATGGGGTGGTACTAACCTTCATGTTCGATGGAGAGTACTGCTCCAGTTACAAAGTCTGAGATGTTAGTTTCTAATCAGAACCTTTTGTTATTGTTGGGAAACTGCAGGATGGGAATGGTAGTGAAGCAATGTTTTAGCTAATTGAATGCCTTCTGATGTGGTTTTTTCCATTGAAAGGCGACATTCTTCTTTAGTAGGTCGTTGAGCAGTCTAGTGATCTTAGTATAGTTCTGGATGAAGTGGCAGTAGAAGTTGGTGAATCTGAGAAAACTTCTCACTTCTTTGAGGGACATGGGTGTTGGCCAATTAAGGACAGCAGTGACTTTGTTATTGTCCATCTTTACTCCTTGTGGGATAATGGTCATTTCTAGAAATTCTACTTCCCTGACTTTGAAGAAGCATTTCTCTGGTTTAGTGAAGAGATCATGCTCTTCTAGTCTCTTTAGCACTTCTAAGATAAGTTGATTGTGTAGGGGCTTGTCATTGTGAGTGAATATCATGATGTCATTGATATAGACTACGACATGTTTGCTAAGGTCTGCAAGGAGTTCATTTATCATGGTTTGGAAGGTGGCTGGTGAATTGGTAAGGCCGAAGTACATCATGAGAGGTTCAAAAGAGCCTTGGTAACAAGTAAATGCAGCTTTCCATTCATCTCCTTCTTTAATGTGTACGTTGTTATATCCCCATCATAGGTCCATCTTTGTGAAGAGGTTCACTTCTTTAAGGCAGTCTACAAGTTGAGATATCAATGGTAGTGAGTAATTGTTTTTGATGGTATGGGAGTTCAGATAGCAGTAGTCCTGTACCATGTGCTTGTGTCCATTTTTCTTTGGTACAAAGAATATTGGTGACATTTGCAGTGATTTGGATGGTCTAATGTAGCCTTTCTGTAGCTGATTGTCCATGAAGTCAGAAACTTCTTGTTGTTCTTGGGAAAAGAAAGGGATGATATGTCCTTTCTTTGGTTGGAACATGTCCTTGAGATCTATGGCATGGTCCCATGGCTTTCGAAGTGGCATATGTTCTGACTCTCCTTTTGAGAATACCTTGAGGTACTGGTGGTATCTCATTAGTACTAAGATTTCAGGTTTGTTATCCAACTTCTGGGGTACTTCCTGTTTCTTTGCAGTGTTAGCATGTAGTAGTGTATCTTGTTCCATTGAGTGCATAGTATATAGAAATGGGAGGGATCCCTGAAGTTGGTGACATGCTGGTAGGCAATGGTTGAGGATTATGGTGCCATTGTTCTAGTCTATCTTGGGGTTGTGGCATTTAAGCCAAGTATCAGGTCATTCTTGCCTATGTTGGCTAGTTTGGCCTGTACAAGTTCCTTGTGTCCTTGGTAGTTGACTATAAGCTCTGCGTAGCACATAATGTGTTCTGCAGAATTCTCAGTTCCATCTACATTTAAGACTTGCAATGGGCATGGGAGTGATTTTGTTCGAATATGATGTATTTTTGCCCATTGTTTGTTAAGAAATATGCCATTAGCTCCACTATCGAGTAGTGCCTTGGCTTTCATGAATCATCATGGCTTTATGTTAGTAGTGATGCCTATGATTAGCATTATTTCTTGTTTTGTTTTGGTTTTTGCTGTGTTTTCTGTTGAACTAAGGGTATTAGTGTTAATGGAATCAAGCACTGATGTATCGCCTTGGCCAAGCTTTTGTCTGGCAGAAGATCCCATTCACAATGAATAAATATTAGGTGAATACTCATCTATGGTATCTTGTGTGTCAACTGTTTTTGGTACTCCCTGATTGCCCAGTTCAATCAGTTCACTCTTTCTTTTCCCTGCCAGTTCTTGACATCTTTAAGGTCAAAAAAGAATGCTTTTATTTGTTCATAGTCCATTTCTTGGACTATTCTTGGGGTTATCTCTGTAGCTACCATTTTGCATACAATGTGGCTTCTTGATTTGTATGGTTGCTTGGCCTGCCTCTGCAAGTTTTGTGTAGGACAGGTGAATGCAAAATGTTCTGTCTTCTGGCATTTCCAGCATATCATATCTGTTATGTTGATGCAAATAGTGTTGCTTTGCTTTCCTTTCTTGCAGGAGCTTGGGATACCTGCATTGAATAAGCTGAAGGCTTTTCTTGCCTTTTTATAATTTTTGATAGTGGTTATTGTTGTGGCTACTGTTATTTGGCACATGCCAAACTTGAATAGTTGCACTATGATGGCTCTATTTGCATTGGACTCTAGAAGGTAAACTCTGTGTTCCTTGATAATTTGGGCTTGGTGATAAAGCAATCTTCACTTTGCGAGATAGATGTCAATGGACAGGCTTTTCTGCTTGAAGTTGGTAAGCTCTCTTGTTGCCCAATTCTTTTGTAGTTCTGGCCTAAAGAGGCCTTCAATTTTGTCAACTATTCTTTTCCATGTCATGAGTGGCAATGTACCTTCTGCAAGCTTGGCAAGTTCTGTCTTGGCAAAGTAGACTCCTTTCATGCCTTTAAGTCTGGAAAGGATGGTGTAGGCTCTCGGCTTGATGTTGGGTATCAACTCTCCATCATCATCCCTGGTTGCAAATTGCTTGGGGTTGCAATCTAACCATGCCTTGAGTTTAATTCACCATTTTTCAAACTTAGATTTGGATCCGTTATAATCTCCTGGGTCTACGAAGATTTTAACTTTCAATTAACCTGTCATCAAGGTTTCTTGCAAGTACTGGTCGTGCCATTGCATTTCAACAATGCCTAGTATTTCCCTAGTGCATTGGTCTGCTTCTTGATCTCTCTCGGTTGCTTGTGCTAACTATTTCTGTGCTCTAGTGAGCACTTCTGCTAGTGTGTTTTGTTGTTCTTCTAGTGTGGTGCATCTCTCTGATGCATTCACTGCTATTTGCTCTAAGACTTGGAACCTTTGGATGAGGGCATTCCATTCCTCTTGCATAATGTTGGTGTGTGCCATGTTTACTGTTTGCTTTTTAGATGTTGTCTTGTTGGGGTTCTAATTTAGGCCACTGGTCTTCAGTGTTGGAGGGCATGTTATTCCAGGCATCTGCTGGTCACTCTGTTTCCCAACTGTCTTCTCGATATTCAAGGGTTCTGCTTCTAACTTCTGTAGGGCTAATGAATCTGATGTTACACGTGAGGGCGAAGACGAGCGAACTATTCCAACGTGGGGCACTCACGAAGAGGCGCCGTCTTAAATACATTGGAGTGGACTGAGACTATGGAGGGCTTCCTGGGCGAACGGCCTTGGGACAAGGAGTGACGAACGACTAGATAGTATTCGTGTAGATGAAACGTGGGAGATTACAGGTCACATCATATCGACTTAAATAGTGAGAGGCGAAGGGATGGAATTGTATGGAAACGAGAGGAACAAAATGAAGTAAGCAGGAGGTTGACTCGGGTATCAAGTAGTTATCAGGGACAACTAATATGATTGGTGAGACATACCATGAAGACAGACGACAGAGCAGGAACGGAGTTAACTAGGGTCAAGTGAGGTAACAAGCTTAGACAAGAGAAGTGCTTGTTCCTGTAAGACGAGTAGCCATGACTCGGTTGGAAGTGAAAGACCCGAAGAGGTCCCCTCGTGTATGAGGACGAGAAAAACGTTGTGGAAAACAAGATAAACTGTAATATTACCCCCCTGGTACGTTCAAGGCCCTGTCTCGAACTCTTTAATCGGTTCCCCCCTCCAGTTGTGCTTAGGCCTCCAGTAAGAGGGTCGTACGAGGACACGGGCAATCATCGGCCAGGTGTCCGAATTCATCACAAATTCCACAACGACGACGGTGGCAGAACCGAGTGGAGTGGCCCCAGTGGTGGCAGAAATCGCATTGTATCGTGAGGCACTGAGAACGATAGTGGCCGGGAGTGTAGTCGTGGCAAGTGGCGCAACGATATTGGGGGCAGTTAATGCAAAGATGCCCTGTAGAGCGACACTGATAACAAATGGTCTCTGGGGTAGCGACGGGATATGATTGAGAAGGGGCGAGCGGTAGGACCTGGGTGGGGGAGGCGAGAATAAGAGGATGACCCCCAGGCCCGTCGTGTAACGCGTTATGAGAGATGATATAGAGTGGGTTACGGGGATTACGGACATCGATCGGGAGGTTGGTATGACCCTCAGGGGCAGGGACTGGGACCGGAGTGAGGTCAACGGCACGAGGAGAGGGGGGTTGAGTTCGCTCGAGGTATTCGAGCTGTTGTAGTTCATGGAGGGTTCGAAACAGGGGCCTGAAGTAGGGGAGTAAGACGATTAGTTCTAGGTTTCGTACATAGTGAGCGAAACCCTGGTCGTGGAGAAGGTCAAGAAGTTTGGTCATAGTAACGTGAAGCGGCGAAAGGACAATGGTAAGGTCAACGGGTTGATCTCCCGGGCATTGGGCTGTCAAAGCGACAGTCGCCAGCCAAGACTGAAGGTAGCAGGAAATTAAATCGGGGCATAATGTGTCCCCTTCATACTCCATGGCATGCTCAATTGTATGGAGAATATCAGGAGTGAGAAGAACGTGACTGTAGAGTAAATGTCTATGTTCGACTGGTAGTGCGGAGGGATCAATAGGACAGGTAGTGGCACGAAACATACATGATGTTGGGGAGTAGTCCGTCCTTGCGAAGGTGGGGGATGAGGCGGGAGTCGATGGATTGGAGGGTTGTTGGGACATTGCTTTCGAGGGCGGTGGCGAATTGGCAACGGAAGGAGCTGCGAGTGGAGAGGGGGATGGAGTGGTGTTGGATTTTTCTGATGCTGCAGTGCATAAAAAGGTAAAGGAGGGCGAGGATAATGCAGATGGCAGTGGAGTATACGAGGGCGAAGATCAGGAAAGGGAGCATGGCAACCGGCGGACCTAGAGGTGGCAGGCTTGCTTATAAGCAGATAAGATCCGCTTGGCATGTGTCAGGTTAGCTTCTGGTTCCCAGGTATTTTCGGATGATGGATACCCTTTCCATGTGGTCAGGTACTGCCGACAGGAGGCGGTACCTCGATGAGCGATTATCTTTTCTACTTCATACTCCTCCTCGTTTTCTATGACTTCTGGGGGTGGTTTAGGGAAGTTGGGGCCATGAATAGTGGTTTCTCTGTAGGGAGTTAGCAGTGACGCATGGAAAACATTATGGATCTTCCAGGTGAGTGGGAGGCGGAGTTTGTATGTGGTGGGGGAGAGGACAGCGATGATGGTAAAGGGTCCATATCTTTTAGGGGACAGTTTGGGTGATGCGGATTTGAGCCGGAGGTGTTTGGCCTCGAGCCAAACTTGATCGCCGATCGTCCAGGGTTTGAACTTTGATGAGATCCTTTGTTTCATCAGTAGTTGCGCTGATTGGTGGGCTGCTAGAGCTTCTTTCCTGGCTTCCTCGAGCCGCGATAGGCGGATATTCAGAGTGGGCAGGAAGGTGTTGGGGTGTAGCGGAGGGTACGCTCTAGGTTCATATCCTAACATCAGTGAGTAAGGGGATGCGTGAGTTGTTGAATGAACGGCGGAATTATGATGGAATTCTGCCAATGGGAGAAGTCTTCGCCATTCCAAGGGGTTGTCAGTGCAGAATATACATAGGTATACCTCTAATTCCTGGTTGACTCTTTCCATTTCTCCATCAGTTTGAGGGTGGTAGGCGGACGATAAGCGAAGGTCATATTGGAGAAGGCGTGCCAATTCTCGGGCGAAGGCCGAGGCGAACTGTGGTCCTCGGTCGGATATGCACGTGTCATGAAGATCAAATCTGGGGAAGACGTGTTGTAAAAATAATTCGGCGACATCTGCGGCTGAGACTGATTTGGAACAAGGAATGAAAATCACCCCCTTTGTAAGGCCATGGTCGACCACGACCAAGACTGAGTCAAGGCCCGCGGTGGGGGGGAGGCCAGAAATAAGGTTGATGGAAATTTGTTGGAAGGGGCGCGAGGCGGAGGAACCGAGGGGGCAAAGGGGGGGGAGGGTGGGATGGGTGTTGGGTTTGGCCTGTTGGCAAGTTGCGCAGCCTAGGATGAATTTACGGGTGAAGGAGGCGAGGCCTGGCCACCAATAGTCTTTCTCCAGGGAGGATTTAGTGTGAAAATAGACCATGTGGCCTTCCGTGGGAGAGTAGTGGAGTGAGGAGACGAGGGAGTGACGAGCATCAGGGGGGATGTACAGACGGTGTTTGAAGAAAAGTCGGCTGCCATCAAAGTGCCAATCCTGTAGAGTAGAACGGGGGAATAAGGGGGTGTCGGAATGAAGGGAGGAGATAGCTTTGAGGATGAGGGGGTCGGAGGCAGAGGAGGAGCGGATTTTGTCAGCTAGTGCGAGATCGAGGGCGCAAATGATCTAGGGGTCAGGGAGAATGGAGGAGTTAGTGTTGTTAGAGGATGTGTCAACCTCGTGACACCGAGAGAGAGCATCGGCAGGGGCCATATGAGAGCCCGGGGTTACCTTCCATAGAATGTTGAAATCTTGCAGAAAGAGACTCCAACGGGCCTGTCATCGGGAGAGTTTGTGAGGGTCCTTGATAAAGGAGAGATTTTTATGGTCAGTGACGACGGTGATAGGGTGTGGAATGCCTTGGAGCAGATGTTTCCACTCCTCGAGTGCTAGGATGATGGCCAGTAGTTCTCTGTCATAGATGTCGTAGTTCCTCTGAGCGGGGAGGAGGATCTTAGAGAAGAAAGCGCAGGGGTAGAGATCGTCGTTGGCATCCGCCTATTGCAAAACAGCTCCGGCTGCCACTAGGGAAGCGTCAGTCATGAGGGTAAAAGGTTGGGAAGGATCTGGGAGTTGGAGGACTGGAGCTGCAACGAATTTTAGTTTAAGGGTGTCGAAGGCATGTTGGTGTGCTGGGAGCCAGGTCCAGGGGGTATCTTTGGTGGTAAGAGAGGTCAGTGGAGCGACGAGATCAGAGAAGTTAGGAATAAATT
>JBBPKC010000239.1:0-32830 GCA_038089055.1 Tylopilus aff. balloui
GACAAATATATAGTACTCTAATGAGATGATCTCTTGAGAGATTGGCTAAATGCTTTTCCATTGTCATTATAGCATAAACAATATCAGAACAAGTACCTAAAGATAAGTACAAAAGAAAACTGATCACTATCTGGTAATGGATCATAGTTCAGGGTCTATAGGATCAGTGTTTGAGAGAGAGTAATATCTCTTAGGCAACGGAGTAGGGGTAGATCTGGTATTAATTATTCTACAATGCTCAATAACTTTTAGAAAATAATCATTCTGATTAATTAAGATCAGATGTTCTAATCATTAGATACATATTTTTTTAATTTGCTAAGATTGTGACTTTACCATCTCATTATAAACTTTACCTTTATCTTGTTCATGATCTCTTTAAAGGGACTGCAGAACATGGCATTATCTATATAAATGATAGCAACAACAATTGACATGTTCTTTTTTTATAGAGAAAGAGTCTAGCATTTGATTTGAGTTATTTAAAGCCTAAGTTCTTCATGGACTTATTAAGGGTTTTCTACCATAATATGGAAGCTTGTCTAAGACCATAGATAGCATGCAAAAGTTGATAGACTTTGTGCTTCTATCCTTTGACTCTAAAGCAATTAGTGTTACAACTAACCTGGCTAGGGATTAGGTGATGAACTACTTGGATCACTAGCAGAGGGAGCTTGATAGGAGGGTCTCAAGTGAGTGGGCTAGAAGGGGAAGGTTGTCATGGTAGGTTGAGAAGAGGCCCAGGAGAAGGAGAGAACTTAGAAGAGATCAAAACTGGGGACTCCAGTGCTTGAGCTTGCTGGTTTATATAGATTCTATGTGTTTGTACATGTTGTGATATCTATACTATATAGAATATAAATCTAGGAGACTGGGTGAGTTTCACAGACTATATCTGGTGACTGTGGTGAATTCTAGTAAGTTATGTAATAAGAGAAATAAAGGCCATTGGATATAAGGTCCATGGGCTATGCTTATGAAATATGGGCAAGGCTGTGATGAGGCTATGGTAGTGCTTTGTCAGTGTTGATATATAGGTTTGCATAGCATGTTGTATATATAGGGCATAGTTAAAAATGGGATTGTGGGCTATGAGTTATGTGAAGACATGACTCATGCCTTGTTATAGAGTCTGGGTCTGGACCTGATTGTGGTTAGATTGTGATTAAGATCTGATGGAATCTTGCATAGCCTTATGGCTGTGACCATAAGGTATGGCATGTGCTAGGTATATGTTTGTGGTCTAGGCTCTGGGGATTTTCCATAGCCTTGTCATAGGTCATGTGGTATGATGTCATTGGTCATATGACTACATTTGGTGGGGTTTTGTAGTAAACATGAGTAACAGTCATGGGGGATTGTTGCATAAATGGCAAGGATTATTACAATTAGATTGTTTTATGTAAAGTTTCTTTATGAGTTTTCTATAGAGAAAGGCTGATTGAACATCAAGTGCTTTGATATGCCAATTCTCAAGTGTAGAGAGTGCAACCATTAAGCACACAGTCTCAAAACATACTACTTGTCATGACTAACCCAACTAGAGATTGGGCAGCACGTTACTAATCACTAGTGGAGGGAGCTTGATAGGAGATGCTTTAAGCAGGGGTTAGAAGGGGGAAGGTGTCATGAAAGGAGTAACTCTGAGGGGGGTATGCTAAGGGCTAATCTAGAAGAGATCAAAAGTGGGGACTCCAGTGCTTGGGCTCACTGGTTTATATAGATTCTATATGTTTGTACATGTAGTGATATAGGGTATAAGTCTAGGAGACTGGTTAGTATCTCATGGACTATATCTAGTAGTCGTGCGAGTCATGTGTGAGTCATAAGATAAGAGAAATAAATGCCATTGGGTGTAAGATCCATAGGCTATGCATATGAAATAGAAGTGAGTCATAGGTGAGGCAGTGACAAGGCTATGACAGTGCTTCATCAGTGCTAACGCATAGGTTTGCATTACATATGTGCATATTGTTACACACGAGGACAAAGTCGAGGGAACTGTCCCAACGTGGGGCACTCATGTAGAGGCACCGTCTTAAGTATGTTGGAATTGACTAGGATGACTGAGGACTTTCTAGGTGGACGACCTAGAAACGATGAGTGACGAACAACTAGATTGATTCGTGTAGACGAAACGTGAGGAACTACAGGTTGCGTCGTATCGACTTAAATACTGAGAAGCTGAGCAGTAGAATCATATGGAAATGAGAAGAACAAATGAGATAAGCGGAGGTTGGCTCAGGTATCAAGTAGTTATCGTAGACAACTAATACGGATAGTGAGGCATACCATGGAGACGAATGATGAAGTGTGAACAGGACTAGTCGGAGTTAAATGAGGTGACAAGCTTAGATAGGAGGAATGCTTGTCCCTGTAAGACGAGCAGCCAAGACTCAGTTAGAAGTGAATGGGGAGACGAAGTTCCCCCATGTACGAGGATGAGAAAAACGTTGTGGAAGACAAGATGGACTGTAATACATATAGGGCATGATTGTAAATAGGGTCATGGGCTATGAGTCATGTGAAAGTGAAGGTGAAGTGGAAATGACTCATGCCTTGTTATAGGGTCCAGTTCTAGACCAGATCATGGTTGGATTGTGGTTAAGATCTAATGGGATCTCACATAGCCTTATGGCTGTGGACATGAGATATGTCATGCATTAGAGGTGTGTTCATGGTCTAGGCTATGGGGATTATCCATAGCCTTACCCTAGGTCATGTGGTATGATGTCATGGGTCATGTGACTGTGTCTGGTGGGCTCTGTGGGATTGTGAGTGACAGGCATGGGAGATTGTTGCATAAGCAGCAAGAATCATTACACTACTAGAGAGAAGATTTGATTGAAATTAATACTATTAATCTAGGTAAAATCTTTGATAATAAGATCTGCCTTTTTGTAACTGTCAGTTTTAACATCAAAGACCTAGTAATTATCAATAATCTTTTGCCCATTGGGAAGATCTACAAGTTTATAGACTAGTTACTCACAAAGCATTTTAAGCTCCTATTCACAGATAGCTCTTTATTTCTTTAGCTTAGCTGTTAATAGTTTTAAAATGTTCTAATAAGTCCACTTGTTACAATTCTCCTTCTCTACCCAAGTCTTTTCCTTCTCCTTGTTGAATACCTTGATATATTCTTCCTTGGTTAATCTTCTATTGAGTTATTGCTGCTCACCTTACAGGGTCAAGCCTTCTCTCTATTTGTACTTGTACCCTTGCTTCTTTTTAACTTTATATCTTATCTTCTAGGTATGCTCTATGCCTTGCTTTCTCTTCTCAGCTTTCTTGCTTAGCTTATCATTCTTCATTTTTCTACTACTTTCTACTTGATTTTATAATTAGCTAAGCCATATCTCATCTCTATTTAAGTTATACTAACACCATCTGTATTCTTTACATTTTGTCTATGTACTACCATATAGTCCCAAGCATTACTCATTGTCTCTCATGTTCTGTGAGACTCTTGCTCTCAATGTCCTCTCTAGGAGAATGCTTGTCTTCTCATTCCTATTTTAAGTAGTCTCTTGAGTGATTTAAAATGGTGTCTTTTCATGAGTGCTTTACTTGAGTTATAATCCCACTATCCCCAGTCTTTGCACATAACACTCTCATATTGGCTTCAACTTTACAGAAGTCAATCCATGGAATATAGCCTTTGATATTAAATGTACAATTAAGTCTACTTTTTCTTTCTATTAAGACTGAATGGATAGACTTCTGCACAACTCTGGAACTCCAGAGTTGAGGCCAGCAGGGCATTGGCTTTACCTTATGTGGTATGCCCTTGCAACAGAATCATGCCCTGGGATTTCAGGTGGAAGGTTGAAGGTCAGAGGTCTAGGGTCCAGAGGTCTGAGGTCTGGAGTCTGAAGGTCTAAGGTCTGAAGGTCTGAGGGTTGGAGGTCTGAGAGTTGGAGGTCTGAGGGTCAGAGGTCTGAGGGTCGGAGGTTAGAGAATTAGAGGGAGGAGAGAGAGTATTAAGCCCTCAATGAAGGTCACAGGAGAATAAGAGGAAAATAGATTTGGTCATCTATGTTGATATTTGAACTGAGGCCTACAGGTAATAAACTACAGAGCTTTATATATGGGGGAAGAGCTAGATGACTAACTTCAAAGTTGGAGTAAAGTAAATACTGGAAGTGTCAAGTGTTGGCTCTACTAAGTTGAAGCCTCAGGATCATGCTCTGAGTGAGCAATGATATCAGAGTAGTTCTAATATCAAAGGATGAAGTGTAAGGAAGTATGAGTAGTCCAGAAGAATGGGAATGGAGGCAAATGGAAGATGGAAGTCAGAGGAATTTACTAATGTAAGTCTGGAAGAAATAAAGGAAGTGGAAGATAGGAAATAGTCCATAGTTATACTGGTGTTCATCTGGAAGATCCAGAGTTGGCTTTTGTAGCCTAGAATATGACAATATCTCCCTCTTAGGCCTAAACCCTTGAAGGCCCTTGAGGTTCATGTGATACCATTGATTGATGGAGTTGAAAAAATGGAGTGGAGTGTAGAAATCTTCTGTGAGATATAAAGTCCGGGTGTTCCACTACTAACCTCTCAGTACTGTACCACCATGTCTGAGTATGCAGATATTCAGGAGTGGGACGATGAGTGCCTGGTGAAGTGTGCTGAGAATGGCAACAAGCTATGGTGGCAGAGTAGAGGCATCGGACAAAGGTGCAAAAGGAGGAGGAGCAGAGGAGAGCAGAGGAGGAAGCCTAGAGGAGGGCTGAGCAAGAGGCTGAGTGATGATGTGCAGAGGCAGAGGTGGAGGCCTAGAGAAGGGTAAGTCCACTGATGTGTGGACGGAAAAGGCTAATGGACTACAGGTAGAGCGGGTGGCAAGGGAGCAAGGCTCTAGCAAGGGAATGGAGTGAGTGGAGCTGGTGCCAGTATGCCAGAGGTATGAGGACCGGGGGCTGGACTGCACCCTTGGTCTAGGAAAGTCAACAGCATGTGTGGAGTATCACAACGTGAAGGCAAGATGTGAATGGCCTGGCCAGGAGAGAACAGGGCTAGCAAGGAAATGGAAGTGGCATGTGGAGGAGGTAGAGCGACCTTGGAAGAAGATAAGATCCAAAGAGGAAGGATTGGAGAAAGCATCAGAGATGGTGGAGTATGCCCAGATTATCATGGCAGTGATCTGGGACTACTGGGATGCGATCAAGGGGCAACTTGATTGCCTCATGATCATGGTGTCCCAGTTGGTGGACCTCAAGACGAGCAAGGTCTACCCAAATGACAAGTGTGAGAAAAATGAGGAAGATGGGAATGAAGATGAGAATAATAAGATTGGAGTAGCGGAGGTGAAGGAGTTGGTGACAGAGGAGTCAGAAGCCAGAAGAGTGGAATTAGAGTGAATGATGGTGGAGGACAGAGAAGGGGAAGAGGATGAAGAGGGTAAGGACGAGGGGATGTAAATAGATAGATGTGAATGTTAATGAATTTGACAGGTCAAGCAGAGTGAGGTCCAGGCTTCTCCAGATATTGGAGATGGAAGTTCATGATCAATTCTGAAGCGTGATCTAGTTTAGTTGCAAGTAACCATGAAGCTTCTTCATCTGTCCCTTCATATCCAGATCACCACACCAAGTACAGGAGTTTGCAGTTCTGTTGCCTATGATTTATCTTTGAGTCAAGGATTTCTGATATCTCATATTCCAGTTTGCCATCAATCTCAACTGGAGATGGAGGTAATTGCATGCGATTCAGAATGGTATTAGAGATTGTAGGTTCTAGTTGAGAAACATGGAAGACTAGATGTACGGACTTCATGTTCTCCGGAAGCCAGAGGGTGTATGAAACTATACTGGCTTGAGCTATGATTTCATAAGGATCTAGATTTTTCTCAGAGAGCTTCTTGGAGGGGTGCATGGAGCAGAAGTATTTTGCCTTGACAAAGACCTGACTATTGACTCTAAAGTCTGGTGCTGGAGTTCACTTGGTATTTGCAGGTCCTTGATATTGTTGCTGAGCTAGGACTATTTCATCATGGAGGAGGTGTCATATCTGGGTCTCAAAGCCCAATTCCAGACACTCTGGACATACTCCAGCATAACTCTGGACTCTTTTTTGCTTTTATCTTGTTCACTTTGCCCAGATTGACATTAGTAAATTCCTATGACTTCCATTTCTCATTTACCTCTGTTCCCATTCTTTCAAACTACATATGCTTCATTTTTTGGTATTAGAACTACTCCAATGTCATTGCTCACTCGGAGCATGATCCTAAGGCTTCAACTCAGTAGAGCCAACACTTGATACTTCCGGTACATACTTCACTCCGACTCCAGAGTTAGTCATCTAGCTCTCCCCCCATATATAAAGCTCTGTAGTTTACTGCCTGTAAACCTTAGTTCAAATATTGACATAGACTATTGTTAAACTTTAAGTCAGATGGATGGAGAGAACTCTGGGTGTAACTGCGGAACTCCAGAGTTTGGTCGGAGGGGTGGGACTTCGGCTTCACCTTATGTGGTGTGCCCTTGCAAAGGATCCATGTCCTGTATTTACAGACAGTGGGTCAGAGGTCAGAGATATATTGGAGCTTAAGTCGTGCAACGACTTAAGGAGTTTGATCAGGAGAACCTCAAGTTCTGGAGGGGTAGTTATCTCGATATTCGAACTGAGAAGATATGGTACAAAATACGGAGTTTATATATGGAGGGGAATCGGATGACTAAGTCCAGAATTGGAAGAAAGTATGTACTGGAGGGGTCGGAGGGAAAATGATTCCGAAGCGCAGCCTCAGAGCTGTGCTCCTAGGCAAGCACTGGTATCTAAGCAAGAAATGGAATGTAAGGAGATGAGTAATCAACGGAGTCATGGTAAGTTAATAATGTATGGGTCCGAGTATATTAACTACAAAGGAAACGTGAAACGATCTGGAGTTATGTTGGAGTAGACCCGGAAGGTTCGGAGTTGGACTCTGGAGTTCCGGGATATGACAACTATCAACATTGATGATCAACTCCTGATCCTCTCCCTGTGATCCCTTTTGAGGGCTTGATGTCCTCTCTTTGACCTCTGACCCTCTGATCTCTGATCTTCTAACCTCCAGCCCTCTAACCTTCAGCCCTCTGACCTCTGGCCCTTCAACCTCTGACCTCCAACCCTTCTGCCCGAAATCCTGGGGTGCAATTCCATTGCAAGGGCATACCACATAAGATGAAGCCAACGCCCCATTCATCTCAACTCCGGAGTTCCGGAGTTGCACAGGAGTCTGTCTGTTCAGTCTTAACAGAAGGCTATGGAGGGAGTTGAGGTCAATGGAGTATTCTTGGGCTCAGATGGAGGTGAGGTTGTGTTCAGGATGGACAGAGATGTTCAGATGATAATCTTTATTGGTGAAGAACGAAGAGATACCGATGGTAGCATTTGGAGCATTGTTGTAAGTGAACTCCATGAGGGGTAGGAGTTTGGACCAGTTGTCTTGGTGGTAGTTGCAATAGATTCGAAGGTACTATTCCAGAGTCTAGTTCATTTACTCTGTTTGTCTATCATTCTCTGGGTGGTATCCGGAGGTGAAGTGGAGTTAGATATCTGAGACTTTCCCGAGTGAGTGGAAGAAGTGGGAGACGAACTCTGAGCTGTGATTGGAGGTGATGTGCATGGGAACTTCATGTTTGGAGAATATGTGGAGCAGGAAGAGTTTTGCTAACTCTGGAAATATCACCTTGTTGTCAGTTGAGATGAAAATGCACTGTTTGGACAATCTGTCCACCACTATAAGGATGGTGGTATGTCCAGAGGATGGAGGGAGTTGTGCAATAAAGTCCATGGAGATTAAATTCCATGGCTTCTCCAGGATGGGAAGTTGTTTCAGGAGCCTGTAGGGCTTATGTCTGGGAACCCTAGCATGGGCACAGGCTGTATAGGAGAAAACATAGTCTTTAATGAAGGTTCGAATGCCTGGCCAGGTGTATTCGCAGCGGATAAGCTCTAAGATCTGGTTTTGTCCAAAGTGTCTGGAGAGCAGATGGTCATGTTTGTACTAGAGGACTTGGAGGTGGAGATCATCTGCATCCAGGATGTAGATGCAATTATCTAGATAGAGGAAACCTTTGGAGTCTACAATCCAGCAAGAGTTGGAGGGTTCAGAGTTGGATATGTGAATGAATGCTAAGGGATTGGAGGGGAGTGCGGACAGGATGTTTCTATGAAGGGACTTGATGTTAAACAGCATACTGGCCTGGAGGACTGGAGTCACTAAAATCATTGCCCTGAGGGACAACATGTACTGTTCTTGGGTGAATATGGGTTGGAAGTTCTAGGGGTTTATGAGCACATAGTCTCTATCCCCCTCTTTGGGATAGACATCCCAGTATCTAGTAAGGGAGTCGGGTTTTGCACCTAGGTGTCCAGGGCAGAAGCAGATAACCATATTGAATTGTGAGAGAAACTCCAACCACTGGGTTTGACACTGGGTTAGGAGTTTGGTGGTTGTAAAGTATTCCAAGTTCTTGTAGTCCATGACTATGTCAATTGAAGTTCCAGAGCCTTCAAGATAGTGCCACCAAGTCTAGAAGGACTCATGGATGGCAAGCAATTCCTTGTCATGGGTGTCATAGTTGAGTTCAGAAGTAGAAAGGGTATGGAAGTAGAAAGCTATGGGGCAGATTTCATTGTTCAGACATTGGATGGAAAGAATGCCGGCAATAGCATAGTTGGAGGTGTCTGTCTTGATGATTAAAGGGGAGTTGGGGATCCAATGGGATAGGATAGGGGCAGAGGTGAAAGCATCCTTAAGATGCTGGAAAGTGGAGTAACAGGCATTGTTGAAATTCCATGGGGTACTCTTTCGGGTGAGGTGGGTGAGCAGAATGACAAGTCTGGAGTAGTCGGCAATGAATCTCTGGTAGAAATTAGTGAATCCAAGGAAAGACTGTATATCTTGGATCTTCCAGGGTTTAGACCAATCAATAATGGCCTTCATCTTTTCTGGAGACATGAAAAGTCCAGTCAGAGAGAGTTGATATTTGAGATACTCAGTGAAGTTGGTGTGGAATTCACATTTTTCAGGTTTGGCATAAAGTCCATGTTTTTGGAGACACCAGAGTACTTCCCAGACATGCTTTTCATGTTTCACACAGTCTTTGGAGAAGATGAGGATATTGTCCAAATAGATGATAACAGAGACATTGAGGAAATCTGTGAAAATGGAGTTAACAAACTGCTGGAAAGCTGCAGGGGCATTGATGAGACCAAATGGCATGACAAGCCATTCGAACAATCTGTAGCACATCCGAAAGGATATCTTCCACTCATCTCTAGTGGCGATGCAGACTAGGTGATATACATGCCGGAGATTGAGCTTGGTGTAAATCTGAGCATGGCTTGGAGTGTTTAGGAGGTCGGAGATGCGGGGGAGTGGATAGCAGTCCTTCTTTGTGATCTTATTAAGTTCACAGAAATCTATACAAAGGTGAAGTGAACTGTCCTTCTTGCAGACGAAGAGTACTGGAGCAGCGTGAGTAGAGATGGATAGGCAGATGAATCCCATGGCAAGGTATTTGTCAAGAAATACTTAGAGGGACTCAAGTTCAGATGTGGAAAGGGAATAGGTTATATCTATTGGCAGAGATTCTTCTTCTTCCAATTTGATCTTCAGGTCGAATTCACGGTGTGGGGCAAGCTTGGATGCCTTGCCTTTGCTAAATATATCTGCGAAATTGTGATACTCTGGAGAAACTCCAGAGAGATCAACTGGTTCAAAGTTGGCAGAAATAGTATGGAGATTGCTCTCCTAAGGGCAGAATGACAGAGCAAACTGCACTGAGCCCTCGAGACGACAGGCAAGTGTGAAGGCGGGTACACTAATGAGTGCAATAGATGGTGCCTTGCAGTCACAGAATTGAGGTTGAAGTCAGCTGGAGGAATGAGTTCTGAAGGCTACAAAGTTGAGCTCAGGTTTGCTAGCATGGGATACTCAGATGCTTGGAACAAGATACTGCTTGTAACCCAATCAATCAATGGATTGTAGTGGTTGAGCCAGTTGTGTTCTAGAACAATAGAACAAGAACCATCTAGCAGAGTGATATAAAATGTTATTGGAGTGATATCACCAGTCAAAAAATGGATGAAGAGATCAATGGCTTGAGTCACGGAGGAATTTGAGGTGCCATTGAACAAATGGAGAGATAGCGGAGGGATGGAGTAGGCTGAAAGTCCATTCATCTTCACAAATGTCGAATCTATGAAGGAATTGGAAAAGCCGAAGTCTATTAACATGGGAAAAGGAAAGATGTTCTAGGAGGCTAGGGAGATGGAGAGTAGGAGTGATTTTGGAGTTGAGAGAGCAGATGCCTTGAGTTGGATCTCCTTGGGTGCATGGGAAGAGACAATGCAACCTCTAGTCTGTGTAGAGTCACAAAGGTCATGAACTATTTTTTTGCCTTAGTGGAGGTCTCTGGTTTGATTTCTAGAGTTTCAGTCATGGCGGTGCTGTTAAGAGTGAACTGACTAAGTTCTATGCAACTCTGGAACTCCGAAGTTAAGGTGAGCAGGGCATTGGCTTCACCTTATGTGATGCACTCTTGCATTAGAATCGTGCCCTAGTATTTCGAACGGAGGGTTGGAGGTAGGAGGTCCGGGGTCTAGAGGTCTGAGGTCCAGAGGTCTGAGGGTCAGAGGTCTGAGGGTCGGAGGTCTGAGGGTCAGAGGGAGGAGAGAGGGCATCAAGCCCTTAATGAAGATCACAGGAGAATGAGGGGAGGATAGACTCGGTTGTCTATGTTGATAGTCTATGTTGATATTCAAACTGAGGTCTACAGGCAGTAAACTACAGAGCTTTATATATGGGGAAAGAGCTAGATGACTAACTCCAGAGTTAGAGTGAAGTAAGCACCAGAAGTGTCAAGTGTTGGCTCTACTGAGTCGAAGCCTCAGGATCATGCTCTGAGTGAGCAATAACATTGGAGTAGTTCTAATACCGAAGGATGAAGCATATGTAGTTCGGAAGAACGGGAATGGAGGCAAATGAGAAACAGAAGTCATAGGAATTTACTAATGTCAGTCCGGGCAAAGTGAACAAGAGAGAAAAGCAGAAAAGAGTCCGGAGTTATGCTGGAGTATGTCCAGAGTGTCTGGAATTGGGCTTTGAGGCCTGGATATGATAGGTACAGCCTTTGGTTGAGCAGGAGAAAGACTTTGGGCATTCCTTAGCCTTGTGTCCTACTTGGCTGCAGAACATGTAGAGGTTGCCATCAAAGTGGCACTTGTGTTCAGCCACAGTAAGCTTACCATTTTTCCTGAGCTTGGATGACAAGTCTGGTAGAGGAGAAGTGGAGACTCCAGAGTTATTGGAAGTGCTGGTGAACTTCCCTTGGGAATCCTTGGAGATGCTGGAGGAGCCAGCAGATGAGATATGGGTTTTGTCAAATGTCTTGGAGATGTTGGAAAAAAGCTTCACCTGGTAATTAACCTCAGACTTGTACTCCCAATAGTGCGTATTGATGGCATGGGCAAGTTGGCAGAGTTCAGAGAGCATGGGGAGTTTGCCAACTTGTGAGATTTTGTCTTTAATGTGGTCTAGAAGGCTATCACAGAAATGGTGCTAGAGAGTGCCTTCTCCATAGCCCTGGACTTGCAAAGCTATCCTGTTAAATTCCACCACATATCTATTAATTCTTTGACTGTCCTTCATCATCAAGTGGTCTAGTTGGTGCTCTGCATCTCCAATGGGATCATGTGGTCCAAAGTTGATCTGCAACTCCAGGACAAACTTCTTGAAATTGTCCATCCAAAAGGGACGAGGTGTGGGGTTTTCCATCTGGAGAAGGTTTGGTTTAAACCATTCTAGCGCTATTCCCTTTAGGTACGATTGGGTGAATGTGACCTTGGTATAGTCAGAGGCAAAGGCTTTCAGACAGTTTTGGAAGTTTAATTTGCATTGGACTAGAAAGACCCAGAGTTTGCAGGGATCTATTCTGTCAAACTGGTCCAGTTTCTAGACTTTTGTCCATTGTGAGGGTTCAGAGAATTTCTTTCTTGAAAAGCAGACAAGGACCCAGATAGCACTTGCTAGGTTAGCAAGCATGTCTCATGGGATGCATTCTTCATCATCAGATGAATTGGGGTTAAAATTGTCTGCTGGGAGATCGAAGTCACTAGGGAGATCATCTCTAGGTCTATCTAGATCTACCAGATTGACATGGATGCTAGGAGTGTGAAAACTAGGGGGGTTGCTGTCATATCCTAGGCTACAAAAGCTAACTCCGGATCTTCCAAACAAACACTGGTATAACTCCGAACTATTTCCTGTCTTCCGCTCTGTTCATCTCTTCTAGACTTACATTAGTAAATTCCTATGACTTCCGTTTCTCATTTACCTCTGTTCCCATTCTTCCGGACTACTCATACTTCCTTATGCTTCATCCTTTGGTATTAGAACTACTCCAATGTCATTGCTCACTTGGAGCATGATCCTGAGGCTCTGACTCAGTAGAGCCAACACTTGATACTTCCATTATATACTTCACTTCAACTCCAGACTTAGTCATCTGGTTTTCCCTCTGTATATAAACTCTGTAGTTTACTGCCTGCAGATCTCAGTTCAAATATCAACATAGATGACTAAGTTTATCTTCCTCTCGTTTTCCTGTGATCTTCATTGAGGACTTGATGCCCTCTCTCCTCCCTTTGATCCTCAGACCTTCAACCCTCAGACCTCTGGACCTCAGACCTTTGGGCCTTAGACCTCTGGACCTCAGACCTCTGGACCTTGGACCTCAAATCTCCGAACCCTGGATCTCAGATCTCCAGACCCTAGATTTCTGATCTCTGGACCCTGAATCTCTGATCTCCAGATCCCAGATCTCTGATCTCTAGACCCTGGACCTCTGACCTCTAACTCTCTGCCCAAAATCCTGGAGCACGATTTTGTTGCAAGGGCATATCACATAAAGTAAAGCTAATGCCCTGTTTACCTTAACTCTGGAGTTTCAGAGTTGCACAGGACTTAGTTAGTTTAGTCTTAATAGATGTTGAGGGTACAATATGCTCTGTCTTGATATATTCTACAATGAATTCCTTGAGAACATCTTGTTCTTTAGGGTTTAGAGAATAGACTTTGGTGATTTTGGGGATGAAATCTTCTTGGAGTTGAATGGCATGATCAAAAGGTTAATGTGGGAGTAATTGATTGTGTGTTAAGACTGAACTGACTAAGTCCTACACAACTCCAGAACTCCGAAGTTGAGACAAACAGGGCATTTGCTTTACCTTATGTGATATACTCTTGCAATGAAATCATGCCCTAGGATTTTGGGTGGAGGGTCGAAGATCAGAGGTCTGGGATCTGGAGGTCTGAGGTCTGGAGGTCTGAGGGTTGGAGGTCTGAGGGTTGGAGAGAGGAGAGAGGGTATCAAGCCCTCAATGAAGATTATAGGAGAACAAGAGGAAAATAGACTCGGTCATCTATGTTAATAGTCTATGTCAATATTTGAACTGAGGTTTACAGGCAGTAAACTACAGCTTTATATACAGGGGAAGAGCTAGATGACTAACTCCAAAGTTGAAGTAAAGTAAGTACTGGAAGTGTCAAGTGTTGGCTCTACTGAGTCAGAGCCTCAGGATTATGCTCTGAGTAAGCAATGACATTGGAGTAGTTCTAATACCAAAGGATGAAGCATAAGGAAGTATGAGTAGTCTGGAAGAACAGGAACAGAGGCAAATGGAAGATGGAAGTCAGAGAAATTTACAAATGTAAGTTTGAAAGAAATAAACAGAGCAGAAGATAGGAAATAGTCTGGAGTTATACCGGTGTTCATCCAGAAGATCCAAAGTTGGCTTTTAAAATCTGGGATGTGACACTGTGGGTCTTTTCTTCAAATATATCTTGGAATTCTTAGCACCATTTAGGAAGTTGAGTCTCAGGTTTTGATTTCTTCTATGCAATGTCAGTGAAGATAGTTAGTTTATTTACTTTGAGGGTAGAATACCCAAGGTCAGCATTAGGGTTATATTTGGGAGTAAGCCAATTGACTAGTTGTTGGGACATGGTTGCAATGGTATTGAGGAAAAGGTTATTGGGAAGAGTAAGAGTGTGGTGGGCCCAGTCAATGTGGGGATTGTACTTGGTAAGCCAGGAAGTTCTGAGGATCATGTGTGGGTAGCCCAGATTTGTGATGTATAGTTTCTCAGTCTAGGTTAAGTCCTGGAATTCAAGGTTTAGTTTGATTTGCCATCAGATGGTTTCTTTATGATTAGAGGACCTATCAGCATTGATAGCTATAATGGGTTGGGGGAGTCAGTGTAGGGGGAGACAGAAGTGGTATATCAGAGATTGATCAATGAAGTTGCTGGTAGCTCTACTATTGATAAGGACTTGGATTTTGATGCTTTGATCATTGTGTCTAATGGCAATCAGAAATTGGAGGGTTTTCTTGTTCCTTAGACTAAGTAGCATGAAAAGACAATATTATGACATCCCTTTCTCTTAAAAATCTAAGGTTGAAGTTTTGAGTTCCCTATCCTCTGACTGTCCTTCAAAACCCTCAAAGCAAGTCTTGAGAATGTCTAGAATCACTGTCTGAGAGTTCCTCTTGGCTTTGAGTTTGGACATGTAGTGTTAAAGGTCAGAGGTGAGTATAGCAGGGGATTTGGGAGGGGTAGGGAGGGAACAGTGGTCGTGATAGCCTGAGTTTTGATCTGTGGGCATGTGGTAGAGCCTTTGCATTTCTTGGCACTATGGCCAGTATGTCAGCATTTGAAACAAAGACCTTTGGCAAGGTACTCAGCTTGTTCTTTCGGGGTGAGCTTTTTTAGAGTAATGAAGTTGACATCCATTGCATTGGGGTCTCTAGTGGCAATAAGGGGGTGATACCTAGGTCCAGTAGTTTGAGTGACATAGAGGGTCTCCTAGTCTTTGATTCCCATTTCTTGGAGTTTGCGCATGTGAAATATCTTGGCTCTGGTGATCATGTTAGTGATGGTGATGGGAATGGTGGGCATGGACAGGATATTGGTGACTAGGTGATCATCTAGTCCTTGAAGGAACTTATCGATGAGAACTTTTTCATTAGTGACATTGATGATAGCCATTAGATTTTCAAATTTGGTGATAAACAGTTGAAATTATTGGGTTTCTTGGGGTCTTTGTGAATCTTGATTGCTTGGCATAAGCATCCAAGTTTGGCATATGTGTTGGCCTGTTGATTATAGGAGTAAAAGGTCTTGGAGAAGTTATCCATGACTTTAGCAATGGTCTAGTTAGCTGGTGAGCATTGGGAGTCTAGTACTTTGTGATACCAAGATTTTGCAAAGGCCCTGGGTTAAAGGCCTTCCATGTGGCCTAAGAAGGTGGTAACTTTCTTGTTATCAGTATCGCATATCTCAGGGTTTTTACCTTGAAGTGAATTTTCATGGCTAGATGCCATTAATTTATAAATTCTATATTTCCCTTGAAGAAGGGAGATAGGGTTACTTGAAGTTCTGTGGGTTTGGATGCTGGGGTTGTCATGGTGATCTGTGATTGCTGTGGTACTAAGGGGATCAATGTTCCTGCAGGGGATAACTGCTAGATGTCTTCTAGGTACTAGGAGATTCTGTGCATAGAGGTTAGCCCATGGACTGGTTGATTATGGAGTTAACTAAGGGATACTAGGTGTTGTGAGAGCTTCATCATCAGTGTCAATGGGTGAAGGGGTTTTGGGTACTGTGAATGATGTGGTGTTTATGATGGGTATCTTCTACTCCATGATAGAAGAAAGAATCAGTACATTTTGTCTTTTGTTATGCATGAACTAGAGAGCTAGACAAATTTGTCTTGAGTAAGGCACTCATAGAGAGGCACCATCTTAATTACTCAAGCAAGATCTAGATATGATGACTGTGATTTAAGATGAGAAGGAAGATGTCCTTCTAGAGAGAAAGAGAGTCCAAGAGAATAGTCTTGAGATGCACATGAGGGATGATGAGTGACAAGTAAGCTATGTGTATTTGTGTAAACTAAATGTGAGGATTACATGGAATGTAACTGACTTAAATAGTGATGAACAACAAGTCTTAGCTAATTGGATGGAACATTGTAAAAGATGAGAGAATGATTAGCTAAGTGGGAAGGGAAAGGAGAATGAGAAAGTGAGACAAGAAAAGAGCAGATATAGGGACTTGCCATGGAGGCAAGATAGAAGAAGATAAGATCACAAATGAAATGAGGATTCAAGTATGAACAAACTGAAGGCCTGGTTCTGTAAGACAAGCAGCCAATGCTTGGTGGAAGAAAATGTAGAAGTGGGAATGATGATTAGATAGATAGAATGGTATAAGAGAAAAACTGTAACAGAGTTCTAGGATGTGATATACATCAACTTTGACTTATCTGATAAGGTTCTTATAAGCCTTTTGGCTTTGCCATTTCTACATTGAAGTGTAAGGGATAGATTAAAAAATCATAATGTCCTACTCCTTGAGCATTATATTGAATGCTTTGGATTTATATTTTCCCCTAGCATTGGATACCCATCCTTTAATCCTTGACCCAAATTGGACATTTATTATTTTAAGGAATTGCCAAGTAGCATTCAAGATATCATTCTTCTTTTTAATAGAAATAGTCCATGCATGCAACAAGTAATTATTGGAAAGTAATCACATATTTATAGTGGTAATATGACTTTACTGGGAAGAATTTTAAGTCCAAGTATACAAGCTCAAAAGCTTGTGTAGCTTGATGCTTAGTAGAAGGAAAGGTAATTTGCCTTTGATACATTCAAGGCATACCAGGGTCTTAAATGGGAATAAGATGTCAGAGAAGCCAATAGTATATTTTTTAGCCTGATATAGAACTTCTTTTAAGAGATATCCAAATCTCTTATATATATACAATGTCAAATGGTAAATAATGGACTTATGAAGTAGAAGGGCTAGGATTATATATAGATGTTAAACTCTAGGCCAAAAAAGCAAATGAACTTCAGATATAACCACAGATCTCTAGAGTTGGTTAAAGGAATGGAGCTTTGGCTTTATCTTATATTGTGTATTCTTGTAAAAGATTTGTGTCCCAGATTTGTGAATGGAGGATTAGAGATTGAAGATAGATCATGACAAAATATATAATATCATATTACTGGAAAAGTCTAGAAGACTGGACTTTACTTTGAGAGTAACTCCAGATAGAGATATGATAATTAGTTCAGACATTAGAAGTGATATTCTAATATCATTAGGTGAAATACCCTAATGAGAAATAAATTACCCAAGAGGAATTGAACTCTAGACTTCATTCTACTCTAGAACAAGTCACATGATTTAGACTTTGGCTCAGATCACATAATTCAACCAAATGACATTATAAAGAAGATTATAGAATTCCCCAGAATATGACATTATGATAAGTAATCATGATATGCTCTTCATTATTCTTGAATGTTCTTCTATGTTCCATATAACATTATTGGTTGCTATTAATATCTTATCTGAGATTAGAATAGATTTGATCTCCTATTAGATATTACATATATAAAGCCCCCATTCAATGGGAGGCCATAGAGATAACAATCTAGATAACAGATATTAAATCTGTAATCCACCATTCATAGAGCTTTCACTCATCATAAGTGATAAGATTACATCTATTACTACACTCAATCTACATGTGTCATATCTGGGCCTCAAAGCCCAACTCTGGACACTCTGGGCATAACTCCAGACTCTTTTCCACATTTCTCTTTTGTTTATTTTGCCTGGACTGACATTAGTAAATTCCCATGAC
Organism: Tylopilus aff. balloui; assembly: GCA_038089055.1. NCBI lineage: Eukaryota > Fungi > Basidiomycota > Agaricomycetes > Boletales > Boletaceae > Tylopilus > Tylopilus aff. balloui. The sequence goes on from JBBPKC010000239.1 coordinate 17,718, forward strand.
TTCCAGTTCTCATTTGCCTCCATTCCCATTCTTCTGGACTACTCATACTTCCTTATGCTTTATTCTTTGGTATTAGAACTACTCTGATGTCATTGCTCACTTGGAGCATGATCCTGAGGCTCTGACTCAGTAGAGTCAACACTTGACACTTCCAGTATATACTTCATTCCAACTCCAGACTTAGTCATTTGGTTTTCCCTCCACATATAAACTCTGTAGTTTTGTTAGGACTGAACAGATGGACTTCTGTGCAACTCCAGAACTCCAGAGTTGAGACAAACAGGGCATTGGCTTTACCTTGTGTGGTGTGCCCTTGCAATGAAACCTTGCCCCAGGATTTCAAACAGGGGTTAGAGGTCAGAGGTCAGAGGGCCAAAGGTCAGAGGGTCAAAAGGGAGGAGAGAGGACATCAAGCGCTCAGTAGAGGTTACAAGGAGAGAATTAGGAGTTGGTTGTCAATGTCAATGTTGATATTCAAACTGAGATCTACAGGCAGTAAACTACAAAGTTTATATATGGAGGAAAAATTAAATGACTAAGTCTAGAGTTAAAATGAAATATATACTGAGAGTGTCAAGTGTTGGCTTTACTAAGTTGGAGCCTCAGGATTATGCTCTAAGTAAGCAATGACATCGGAGTAGTTCTAATACCAAAGGATGAAGCATAAGGAAGTATGAGTAGTCCAGAAGAACAGGAATGGAGGCAAATGAGAAACAAAAGTCATAGGAATTTACTAATATAAGTCCAAAAGAAATGAACAGAGTGGAAGATAGGAAATAGTCCAGAGTTATACTAGTGTTTGATCCAGAATTGGCTTTTAAAGCCTAGGATATGACAAGTTTACTACTTGTAGACCTCAGTTCAAATATTAACATCAACATAGATAATCAACTCCTAATCCTCTCCCTATGACCTCTGCTGAGGGCTTGACATCCTCTCTCCTCCCCTTTGACCCTCTGATCTCTGGCTCTCTAACCTTCAGTTCTCTAACCTTTGACCTCCAACCCCTGTTTGAAATCCTAGGGCAAGATTCCTTTGCAAGGTCACATCACACAAGGTGAAGCCAACATTCCATTCATCTCAATTTCAAAGTTCTGGAGTTGCATAGAAGTCCATCCATTCAGTCCTAACAACATGAGAGACTAAGAAGACTAGCAAAGGCTCACTAGTCCTAGCACAACCTTGTGCATTGCTTGTCCAAGCTCCTACAACAAGTCCTGAGTAAGTCTCTACTTAGGTTCCCTATGTTGTTGCTTCTCTATCTGGAGAAAGTAATATAGGGGTCACACTCTATATAATCCATCACCTTTTTCTTAGATCAAAGCTTAAGTTATGCAATAACTTATGGAGTCTTATTGGGAAAACTTTAAAAGAAGAGGTAGTTATGTTGGTTGATATTCAAACTGAGGAAATGTAATACAAAGTACAGAGATTATATATGGAGGAGAGTTGAATGACTAAGTTCAGAGTCAAAAGAAAGTATGTACCATAGAAGTTGAAAGAAAAATAATTCCAGAGCACAGCCTCAGAGCTATGCTTCTAGGCAAGCACTGGTATCAGGAATATCTAAGTGAGAAATGAAATATAAGGGTATAGATAACAATGAAGTCATGATAAGTTACTAATGTACAAGTTCAAATGCAGTAACTATAAAGGAAATATGAAACAGTCTGGAGTTATTTTAGAATAAGCCTGGAGTCTCCAGAGTTGGACTTTGAAGTTCTAGGATATGACAGTAGAGTAGGTCCCATATGTCCAGCTATTAACTTGGTAAGCATTTTGTCATTTCCATACAATATGTTAATCTTTGATCTAGATTCTTCAATGTAAGCATTTGCTTATAAGAGCTTGCCTATTGAGGTAAGGTAAACTCTAGAATTAGATAGATGTTTGATATCATGTAGTAATAAAATCTTAGATTGCCTAGAGATATCAATCTAGCACACAAGTGCTTGTCCAAGCTCTACTATATAAATTATAAACATGGCAGTAGACATAGCAATGTAGTCTTTCTTATTGTTAAACTTTAGACTGGTGTGGAGAACCACAATTCCCTGTGACAATACAGCCTCATTTATTACATGCACGTTGACCTAGCACATGGTTAAACACTTCCTCCATCCTTCTTTTTTTCACAGCACATAGATAAATCTGGTCTGGTTCTCAGATACCCTTTCAGTTTGTCAGACTTATCTTTTATTGGACTACTGAATAATCTCATTGTTCCCCCCCTGAATCATACTTGCTGGTAAGTGTTTGTGTTAAATAATTTATCCTTTACATATATGTTTCAGTCTAGAAATAAATTACATATGCTTATCTGTTTCTAATTTTGATTATTAATACTAGAATTGGTCCAATTTAGTCCAATATTTTGATTACTTCATATCTTTTATAGTTTTAAAGTCCTGGGAAATGCCTAGACTATAAAATATTGTACCCATGCATTAAATGGAAGCTCTTCCATTTCACACTAGCATCACTGCTATTGCTATCTACCATATCCTATGCCTTATAGACCAGTCTATCTTAAGTCCAGTCTACTAGTCTTCCACTTAGTCTATAAACTCTAGAAGTAGTTAGACTGTGTAAATCATCATTCCTGAGAAACCATAAACTCTTTGAACACTTCCTCTTCTTCTTAAATCTCTTGAATTCCTTTGGGGACAAACATATTATACCCTTCTTTCACCTTGCCTATCTGTTAGCACTTCCCAAAGTGAACAGATTTGTTGTTTCACAACTAGAGCCCACTGTAAGTGATTTAGTTGAGTTAAGGAGAAGAAGTCTTAGGCCAACTCCCCAACATCAAGAAATCAAAGAGCTGCTTGCACAGCTTTATAATCATAGTCTATCATAGAACTCTGTATTTTTTTAACTGGTCAATCTGGATCAAATTGACACTTTCATACAGGACATCTTACTATCCAGACATCAGATACTTGACACTAATAGCTTGTCACTTCTTATTGAGCTAGAAAGCATGTGCTCCATTCACAAAAATCCACTGGATATTTTGACTAACATAAATTTCAAATCCACTGATATCTCAGTTCCCAGTTCACTATTAAGACTAAACTGATGAAGTTCCACATAACTTTGGAACTCTAGAGTTGAAGAAAACAGGGCATTGGCTTCACCTTATGTGGTGCACCCTTGCAATGGAATTGTGCCCTGGGATTTCAGGTAGAGGTCCAGAGTTCGGAGGTCTGAGGGTCAGAGATCTAAGGGTTGGAGATCTGAGGGTTGGAGATCTAAGGGTTGGAGGTCTGAGGGTTGGAGGTCTGAGGGTTGGAGGTCTGAGAGTCAGAGGTCTGAGGGTCATAGAGAGGAGAAAAGACATCAAGCCCTCAACAAAGGTCATAGGAGAACAAGAGGAAGATAGACTTGGTCATCTATGTCAATATTTGAACTAAGGTCTACAGGCAGTAAACTATAGTGTTTATATACAGAGGGAAAACCAGATGACTAAGTCTGAAGTTGGAATGAAATATATACTGGAAATGTCAAAGATTGGCTCTACTAAGTTGGAGCCTCAGGATCATGCTCTGAGTAAGCAATGACATTGGAGTAGTTCTAATATCAAAGAATGAAGCATAAGGAAGTATGAGTAGTCTGGAAAAATGGGAATGGAGGCAAATGAGAAATGGAAGTCATAGGAATTTACTAATATTAGTCTAGGCAAAGTGAACAAGAGAGAAATGCAAAAAAGAGTCTGGAGTTACGCCAGAGTATGTCTAGAGTGTCCAGAATTGGGTTTTGAGACCTGGATATGACATTCACCCTAGATGTTGCAAGCTCTGCCAAAATCCCTACACAGCCCAGGGGTAAAGGACAATGACCCATTTTCCATTTATAGTGCATTTTACCACTCATTCCCTTACAACACAACCCAAACTATCAGTCTAGAACTTGTAAATCTGTCATAACCATCACCAGTCAGCTCCCAACTGTCTATCTGAAATACATTAGTTAAGGTCAAAGAATCTAGATCACCAGACTCAAGATTACCAGATTTAGGATCCCAAACAGTAAAATTGTTACCAAAGTTTCTATAGTTTCTACTAGACCTCTTCCTATACACTTGGTTCACTTTAAAAAAGAATTAGTGGGACTGAATAGCTTTTCATCCCCCATCTCTCAGTTCCCAAGCCTACCAACCTTACCATCGAATTCTAAACACTTGTTTGCTCATTCTTCATCACTTTTCTTGTTCATCTCCAGACCACTCATTTCAGTTGCTAGATTGCTTATATCAACCCTCAACAACCCACTTTCCTAGTAAATCCACCAATTCAACATTCCATAACCCTTATCCTACCAATGGCCAACAATCCATTCTAGATGCCACTCTATGGTACCCAAAATGCTTCCCAGTTTGATAGGAAAACCCTATCATTATTTCCTTGCTACCTCAAGGACACTGAATTTCTAGATACAGCAGCTGCATTAGATAATGAAGGAAAGATCAAGGCAGTAGTCTGGTATGCCAATTTTGAGAAAGCTGAAGTATGGGAAATTTTCCCTAAGACTACTCCTAGGATGCAAAACTATCCAGATTGAAATGCCTTTGCCATCATAGTAAAGGGATTGTACCCAGGATGTGAAGGTAGTAATCACTATTGTCACACTGATCTACAATATCTACTATAGGAATATAAATCAAAGTCAATGTGTAATCAGAAGGATCTTGGCAAATATCACTGATGGTTTAAAAAGATTGCATTGTTACTCCTGTCAACTAACAAGATTTCCACTATAGAATAGGATCTGCTGTTGCTATGTGGATTACTAGACAATCTAGAGTATCAGATCTGACATAGATTGTCAATTATTAAATCAAACATTCATTTGAAGGACCCATATCCCATGAATGATGTCATTGTAGCTGCCAAATTCCTCTTAACCAGATCTGCATTTTGCTCATCTGTCCTTTCACTAAACCCAATTATAGCTATCTCTAGCTACCAGCAACAAACCTTCACAGGGCAATCAGCTATGAACCTGTTCCCAATATCCTCTCAAGAAGCACCAGTCAAACAAGAGACCATGCAATTCAGTTAGCACATGTCTCAAGTAGCAAAGACCTATGTATTTTGTGTAGAAATCAGGAATTTTACCTGCTTTTGTATGAAGTGTTAGGAATATCTTGCCTCTGGGAAGGTTATCAAGGGAATGGATGGTTAGTTATACCTTCCAGATGGTAGTTGAATTCCTTGCTTTCTGGGTGACCAATATATCATGAAATGTATTGACCATATTGAAGTGGAGAAAACTCAGTCCAGAACCAGAATAAATACTTCATTAGGTCATATCTGTAATATCCCTCCTCATCTAACTGTAGGTATCCTGTTGCTCACCTATCTAGAAGGCAATACAGTTCTAGATATTGATTTTTCTATCTTTACAATCTAACACAAGTAACTTCATTCTATAATGTTGCTGACCCAGATTTCCAGCCATATATAGTGAATGTGTGGGTGTCAAATCAGGCTGACAAAGCTCTGGCATCCAAAGGAAAATGAGTTTGACAGTGCCATCATATCTGTTAAGCCTTCAAGACCTAGTCCCATAGTAGCATTTGTTTCAGAGGAAATTGAATTGCTAGAAATCTGAGTATAATCCAGACTAAAAGGCAATTTAGTCCAACTCCCAACTCTACCAATTGGCAACCAGTCTGGATTGCCCAAAACCACTGAATCCATATCATGCATGGATAGGGCAGATCATTTCCAGGATTCTCAGTTTAAACCTTTAGAGACTAACACTTTTTCATCCACCATCCCATAATGTAATACAAATATGCATTCCCTTTAGAGGATGAAACCACTCTGAAACAAGTCCTTAAACAAGTTCTGGAAATCAATATTGTGATCCCAATTAAAGATCTAATTGCAGTTAGCCCAGACTTGTGTAACAATATCTGCAATTCTATGTCTGTGAAGCAGGTAATCCCTGCTGCTAATATTGTCCAGGTGTCATATCTGGGCCTCAGAGCCCAATTCCAGACACTCTGGACTCTTTTCTACTTTTCTCTCATATTCACTTTGCCTGGACTGATATTAGTAAATTCCTATGACTTCCATTTCTCATTTGCCTCCATTCCCATTCTTCTGAACTACTCATACTCTCTTATGCTTCATCCTTTGGTATTAGAACTACTCCAATGTCATTGTTCACTCAGAGCATGATCCTGAGGCTCTGACTTAGTAAAGCCAACACTTAACACTTCTGGTACATACTTCATTCCGACTCTAGACTTAGTCATCTGGTTTTCTCTCTGTATATAAACTCTGTAGTCTACTGCCTGTAGACCTTAGTTCCAATATTGACATAGACAACCGAGTCTATCTTTCTCTTGTTCTTTTGTAACTTTCATTGAGGGCTTGATACCCTCTCTTCTCTATCCAATCCTCAGACCTCTGACTCTTAGACCTTCAAATCTCAGACCTCCAAATCCCGGACCTCCAATCTCCAACCCTTTACCCAAAATCCTGGGACACGATTCCATTGCAAGGGCACACCACATAAGGTAAAGCCAATGCCCCACTCACCTCAACTCTGGAGTTCCAGAGTTGTGCAAGAGTCCATCCATTCAGTCTTAATACTAGGTCAATGAGCTCTTAGGTTAAGATCCTGGATAGGTCACATGAGAATTTAGAGATTATATCCTTCAAAATGAAGATAAACTTATTATGGCCCATCATACCCTATTACTTTGGTCCATTGAAGGGAAGGTTGAAAATACTAATTGGCATATCACCTGCATATTAGATTCCAGATCCAAAATCATTGCAATGCAAAAGTGCATATGGGAAAGACTTGGACTACCAATCTAGTCTGACTACATGATAACCATGTTGTCTGCCAACACTAGCATAGACTTTACCCTTGGGGTAGTCAAAACCTGGATTTCAGTCCAGGGGAAGTTCATCTTCAGGTCCAGATGCTAGCATGTGCCAACTTTGATCTCCTTCTTGGTTGTCCTTTCTATTGTCTAATGAGTGCTACTACTGATGATTTCCCTGATAGAGGCCAGACAATTATCCTTAGGGATCCCAACTCTGGGAAAAAGTATAAGCTATCAACTTGACCATGGATTGAAGGTTGTTCACATTGCTGGCATGGCATTTAGTGCTCTAACTACCAAAGTATTGTGGAAATGGGTTTTTAGATATTGATGATCTACTGAAAGGTCCAGGAAATCCTAAACCACATTCCATTTTCCCATTGTCATTCTTCAATGTGTTCTGTATACCAGAGCTATTGTTTCATTCACTCTTAAGCTTCAATCTGGTCTTCAATTCTATTGACAATCCTTTCTCCCTTTTCTAATGCTATACACATTTATTCTTCATGCAATTCACCATAAATATAGACACTATATTTGCTTTTCATTTCATTTTCTCCTTTGATTCTATTTCTTATTATTTTATTTATAAATCAGTTGCTAAGAAAGTGTGATCCATTCTATCACCTTTAACAAAGGATTATATAGTTAATTGCATCACTTTCCAGACCCATTGTTTGGACTATCTACCTTATTTCTACATTTACCAGAATTCAATCTAGGATTGTATTTTACTCAGGAACATGCTGACAATCTAGATCTTGATCTGGTAAAATGGTTATGGCCAGAAGAACTCAAACTTGTCAGATAGCTAGTGTTAAAGTTTAGGCTGGATGGGCAGAAATAACTCTAGGTGTAACTGTGAAACTCCAGAGTTTGGTCAGAGGGGTGGGACTTTGGCTTCACCTTATGTAATGTGCCCTTGCAAGAGATCCATGTCCTGGATTTATGGATAGAGGGTTGGAGGTCAAAGATAGGTCAGAGCTTAAGTTGTGCAATGACTTAAGGAGTCTAATTAGGAGAACTTCAAGTTCTAGAGGGGTAGTTATCTCAATATTTGAACTGAGGAAATATAGTACAAAGTACAGAGTTTATATATGAAGGAGAATTGGATAACTAAGTCCAGAATTGGAAGAAAGTATGTACCAGAGGGATTGGAGGGAAAATAATTCTAGAGCACAGCCTCGGAGCTATGCTCCTAGGTGAGCACTGATATTAGGGATGTCTAAGCGAGAAATGGAATGTAAGGAAATGAGTAATCAATGGAGTTATGGTAAGTTACTAATATATGGGTTCAAGTGTATTAACTACAAAGGAAATGCAAAACAGTCTGGAGTTATGTTAGAGTAGACCTGGAATGTCCAGAGTTGGACTCTGGAGTTTTGGGATATGACAGCTAGTTTGCATTCATGAAAAGGCATTTGCATGAACTTATATTGAATGAGAATGATTGAACAAACAATATTTCCCTCTAGTAAGGATTTCAACAGTTTCACATATGCCCTGAATTCTCCAGAATCACCTGCTATCTATGACCAAGCCATCCAAATAATCAAAGACTGGATTACTTCTGGAGTCTTTGAACCATCAACCACATCATACTGATTTTGCTGGTTTTACATTTTTAAAAAGGATAGGAAGAGTCTCTGTCTAGTCCATAACTTACAACCATTAAATGGAGTGGTGATATGGGACACATCCATATTCCCATTTATTGAACATTTCACTGAATACTTCTCTGGATATGCTATCTATAGTATGATGGATTTATTTGTAGGCTATGATTAATAAAGAGTTTTAGAATCTTACTACCTTCAGCACTCCATTGGGACTGCATAAGTTAATTACTATACCAATGGGATACACTAATGTGTCTTAGATATTTCAGGGAGACACTTGCTTCATTCTGTAGAATAAAATTTCCCAATTTACAATGCTCTTCATCAATGATGTTCTAGTAAAATCAGTTCAAACCTGGTATCAAATGCTGGATTGGTTATATGAGACCATCCCAGACAATAATGGAATCTAGTGATTTATCTGGGAACATCTTGAAGTCATTAACCAGATACTACAAAGAATTGAAATAATAGGCTGTTATATCTAGGCCTTAAAGGCCAACTCTGGACACTCCGGACATACTCTGGCATAATTCCAGACTTTTTTTTGCATTTCTCTCTTGTTCACTTTGCCCAGACTGACAATAGTAAATTTCTATGATTTCCATTTCTCATTTGTCTCCATTTCCATTCTTCTAGACTACTTATACTTCATTCTTTAGTATTAACACAACTTCAATGTCAGTGCTCACTCAGAGCATGATCCTAAGAATTCAACTCAGTAGAGCTAACACTTGACACTTCTGGTACATACTTCATTCCAACTCTAGACTTAGTCATCCAGTTTTCTCTCCATATATAAACTCTATAGTTTACTGTTTGTAAACCTCAGTTCAAATATCAACATAGATGATCAACTCCTGATCCTCTCTCTATGACCCCTACTGAGGACTTGACATCCTCTCTTTCCCCTTTGACCCTCTGATCCCCAGCCCTCTAACTCCCAGTCCTCTGATCTCTAGATCTCCAACCTCTAATCTCCAACCCCCATTTGAAATCCCAGGGTAAGATTCCTTTGCAAGGGTGCACCACACAAGATAAAGCCAATGCCCCATTCACCTTAACTCCGGAGTTCCAAAGTTACACAGGAGCCTGTTTATTTAGTCTTAACATAGACCTAACAATGTCCATGAAGAAGTTTATTCTTGCTATACTGGATGCCACTATCCTTGAACACAAATGTACCTTTGAGGGGCAAATTCCTCATGAAGAGAAGGTCTAAAAGATTCAAGACTAGCCAGAGTGTAAAACTCTCACTTAGATCCAAGCATTTCTGGGTATTGTCATATCCGGGCCTCAAAGCCCAATTCCAAACACTCCAAGCATAACTCTGGACTCTTTTCCGCTTTTCTCTCTTGTTTACTTTGCCCGGACTGACATTAGTAAATTCCTATAACTTCCGTTTCTCATTTGCCTCCGTTCCTGTTCTTCCGAACTACATGTGCTTCATCCTTCGGTACTAGAACTACTCCGATGTCATTGCTCACTCGGAGCATGATCCTGAGGCTTCGACTCAGTAGAGCCAACACTTGACACTTCCGGTACATACTTCATTCCGACTCTGGACTTAGTCATCCAGTTTTCCCTCTGTATATAAACTCTGTAGTTTACTGCCTGTAGACCTCAGTTCGAATATCGACATAGACTATTAACCTATACGACCGAGTCTATCTTCCTCTCGTTCTCCTGTGACCTTTGTTGAGGGCTTGACGCCCTCTCTCCTTCCTCCGACCCTCAGACCTCCGGACCTCAGACCTCCGGACCCCGGATCTCCAACCTCCGACCCTCCGTTCGAAATACCGGGGCACGATTCCGGTGCAAGGGCGCACCACATAAGGTGAAGCCAACGCCCTGTTCGTCTCAACTCCAGAGTTCCAGAGTTGTACAGGAGTCCGTCCGTTCAGTCTTAACAGGTATATATAGTATAGTATGCATCTTTATTTGCAATTTTGCTAAAATAGCCCATCCACTTGTCAATCTAACACATAAGGGGGCTCCCTTTAAATGGGGAGACTCTCAATATGAAGCCATACAATGTCTAAAGGATAAAATAATTAAATCTCTCACTTTCCATTGAATAGACTATGAGAGTGGTTGGGAAGTAATATTTGTAGTTGATACATCAGTCATGGCAGTTGGTTTCATTCTCTTCCAGATTAGGAAGGATAGAAAACACTATTCAAACTGGTTAGTTCTATCAGTCTCAATGAGATTGAAGGTTGATATTCCCAAGTGAAGCTTAAACTATATGGACTGTTCTATGCCCTACAAGCAGTTCACATTTCTATATTTGGGATCACTAACCTCATAGTCAAAATGGATGTCAAGTATGTTAAAGGCATGATCAATAATGAAAAGGCATAGAAGAGTTATTAAAGTGAGTTGAGGGAAAACCCAGAATTAAGACTGGGGACTCTAATGCTTGAGCTTATTGGTTTATATAGATTCTATGTGTTTGTACATGTTATGGTATCTATACTATATAGAGTATAAGTCTGGGAGACTAGGCAAGTCTCATGAACTATATATAGTAATTGTAGTAAGTTATAATAAGTCATGTGATAAGAGAGATAAAGGCCATTGGATGTAAGGTCTGTGGGCTGTGCACATGAAATGTGGGTGAGGCTATGACAAGGCTGTGACAGTGTTTCATTAGTGCTTATGTTGTGCAAAATTAGAAATGAGATCATGGGCTATGAGTCATGTGGAAGTAAAGGTGAAGTAGAAATAACTTATTGTCATATCCAGGCCTCAAAGGCCAACTCCAGACTTTTTTCCACATTCTCCTCTTGTTTCTTTGCCCAGACTAACATTACTAAATTCCCATGACTCCCATTTCTCATTTGCCTCTATTTCTGTTCTCCCATACTACTCATACTTTCTTATGCTTTATCCTTTGGTATTAACATAACTCTGATGTTAGTGCTCACTCAGAGCATGATCCTGAGGCTCTAACTCATTAGAGCCAATATTTGATACTTCTAGTATATACTTCATTCCAACTTTGGACTTAGTCATCTGGTTTTCCCTCTATATATAAACTCTGTAGTTTATTGCCTGTAAATCTAGTTCAAATATTAACATAGACAACCAACTCCTAATCCTTTCCCTGTGACCTCTATTGAGGGCTTAATATCCTCTTTTTTTCCTTTGACTTGATATTCTTATCTTTGACCTCTGACCTCCTGATCTCTGACCTTCTGATCTCTAGCCCTCTGACCTCCAGTCTTTTAACCTCCAACCTCCAACCCCTATTTTAAATCCTAGGGCAAGATTTCTTTGCAAGGGCACATCACACAAGGTGAAGCCTATGCCCCATTTACCTCAACTTTGGAGTTCCAGAGTTGTGTAGAAGTCCATCCATTCAGTTTTAATAATATATTTAAACTCACACTTGCATTGGAATTCCCAACCATGTCAAAATTAGACCCTGGAATAGTACCTTCAGATTTATTGCAACTACCAGCAAGACAACTGGTTCGAGCTCCTGCTCCTTGTGGAGTTCACCTACAACAATGCTTCGAATGCTACCACCAGTGTCTCCCCATTCTTTGCCAATAAAGGTTATTATCCAAACATCTCTGTCCATCCTGGATGTGACCTTACCTCCACTTGAGCCTGAGAATACTCCATCAACCTTGACTCCCTCCACAGCCTCCTCTGTGAAGAAATAGCCCTAGCCCAGCAATGATATCAAGGATCCACAAACGCCAAGCGAACTCCAGCACTAGACTTCAAAGTCGGTAGTCAGGTTTTCGTCAAGTGTTAAGAGTGAATTGACTAAGTCCTGCACAACTCCAGAACTCCGGAGTTGAGGCGAGCGGGGTATTGGCTTTACCTTATGTGGTGCGCCCTTGTACTGGAATCGTGCCCTGGTATTTCAGACGGAGGGTCAGAGGTCTGAGGTCTAGGATCTGGAGGTCTGAGGGTCAGAGGTCTAAGGGTCGGAGGTCTGAGAGTTGGAGGGAGGAGAGTTGGAGGGAGGAGAGAGGGTGTCAAGCCCTCAATGAAAGTCACAGGAGAACGAGAGGAAGATAGACTCGGTTGCCTACATTGATAGTCTATGTCAATATTCAAACTAAGGTCTACAAGCAGTAAACCACAGAGCTTTATATATGGGGGAAGAGCTAGATGACTAACTCTGAAGTTGGAGTAAAGTAAGTACCGGAAGTGTCAAGTGTTGGCTCTACTGAGTCAGAGCCTCAGGATCATGCTCCAAGTGAGCAATGACATTAGAGTAGTTCTAATACCGAAGGATGAAGCATATGTAGTTTGGAAGAATGGGAACAGAGGCAAATGAGAAACGGAAGTCATAGGAATTTACTAATGTCAGTCCTGGCAAAGTGAACAAGAGAGGAAAGCGGAAAAGAGCCCAGAGTTACACTGGAGTATGTCCGGAGTGTCCGGAATTGGGCTTTGAGGCCCGGATATGATAGTATCCCCCTCTTAGGCCTGAACCCTTGAAGGTCCTTGAGGTTCACATGGTACTGTTAAATGATGGAGTTGAAGAAAACAGAGTGGAGGTGGCGGACGAAGGTACAAAGGAGAAAGACGAGAAAGATGACATTAGAATGGCGAAGGAGATGGAGTTGGCATCAGATGATGGCAGAGGTGGAGGCATTGGCGACAGAGGAGAGGGAAGCCGGAAAGGCAGAGTTGGTGTAGAGGACGGTGGAGGATGGAAAAGGGGAAGAGGACGAAGAGGGCGAGGACGAGAGTATGTAGTAGATAGTCTTGCAAATGTTAATGATTTTGATGGGTCAAGCGGAGTGAGATCCAGGCTTCTCTGGGTACTGGAGATGGAAGTCCATGACTAGCTTCGAAGCATGACCTAGTTCAGTTGCAAGTAACCATGAAGTTTCTTCATCTGTCCCTTCATATCCAGACCACCACACCAAATATAGGAGTTTGCAGTTCCGTCGCCTACAATCTATCTTTGAGTCAAGAATTTCTGATATCTCATATTCCAGTTCACCATCAACCTTAACCAGGGGCGGAGGTGTCTGCATGTGATTTGGAATGGTATTAGGGGTTGTGGGTTCTAGTTGAGAAACATGGAAGACCAGATATATGGACTTCATGTTCTCCGGAAGCCGAAGGGTATATGAAACTGCACCAGCTTGAGCTATGATTTCATAAGGACCTAGATTTTTCTCAGAGAGCTTCTTAGAGGGGCGCGTGGAGCAGAAGTATTTTGCCTTGATGAAAACCTGACTGCCGACTCTGAAGTCCGGTGCTGGAGTTTGCTTGGCATCTGCAGGTCCTTGATATTGCTGCTGTGCTAGGGCTATTTCTTCACAGAGGAGGCTGTGGAGGGAGTTGAGGTCGACGGAGTATTCTTGGGCTTGGGTGGAGGTGAGGTCGCATTCAGGATGGATGGAGATGTTCAGATGATAACCTTTATTGGCGAAGAATGGGGAGACACTGGTGGTAGTGTTCAGAGCATTGTTGTAGGCGAACTCCACAAGGGGCAGGAGATCGAACCAGTTGTCCTACTGGTAGTTGCAATAAATCTGAAGATACTATTCCGGGGTCTGATTCATTCGCTCTGTTTGTCCATCACCCTCTGGGTGATAACTAGAGGTAAAGTAAAGTCGGATGTCTAAGGCTTTCCCGAGTGAGTGGAAGGAGTGGGAGACGAACTCTGAGCCTCGATCAGAGATAATGTTCATGGGGACTCCGTGTTTAGAGAATACGTGGAGCAGGAAGAGTTTTGCTAACTTCGGAGATGTTACCTTGTTGTTGATCAGAATGAAGATGCACTGTTTGGACAATCTGTCCACGACTACAAGAATGGCAGTATATCCGGAGAACGGAGAGAGTTGTTCAATGAAGTCCATGGAGATTGAATTCCATGGCTTCTCCAAAATGGGGAGTTGTTTCAGGAGCCCATAGGGCTTATGTCTGGGAACCTTGGCGTGTGCGCAGGCTATACAGGAGGAAACATAGTCTTTGACAAAGGGTCGGATGCCTAGCCATGTGTATTTGTGGCGGATGAGTTCTAAGATCCAGTTCTGTCTGAGGTGTCCAGAGAGCGGATGGTCATGTTTGTACTGGAGGACTTGGAGGTGGAGGTCATCTGCATCTGGGATGTAGATGTGATTGTCTAGACAGAGGTAGCCTTCAGAGTCTATGGTCTAGCGGGAGTCAGAGGATTTGAAGTCGGACATGTGGGTGGATGCTAAGGGATCGGAGGGGAGTGAGGACAGGATGTTTCTGTGAAGATGTTAAGACTGAATGGATGGACTCCTGTACAACTCCGGAACTCTGGAGTTGAGGCAAATGGGGCGTTGGCTTCACCTTATGTGGTACGCCCTTGCAACGGAATCGTGCCCCGGGATTTTGGGTGGAGGGTCGGAGGTCGTAGGTCAGAGGACCGGAGGTTAGAGGGCCAGAGGTTAAAGGGCCGGAGGTCAGAAGGTCAGAGGTCAGAGAGTCAGAGGTCAAAGAGAGGACGTCAAGCCCTCAGAAGGGGTCATAGGGAGAGGATCAGGAGTTGGTCGTCAATGTTGATATTCGAACTGAGGTCTACAGGCAATAAACTACAGAGTTTATATATGGAGGGAAAACCGGATGACTAAGTCCAGAGTCGGAATGAAGTATGTACTGGAAGTGTCAAGTGTTGGCTCTACTGAGTCGAAGCC